>OZ007509.1:7522630-7612630 GCA_963931865.1 Axinella damicornis
TTGAGCCTCTTTCCGCATCCCTTCCACTCCTAGAATGTCCACACAAAGATGGCTGATGTACTGGCAAGCTTTGCGAGCTTCCCTCCCCTGAGGATCTTGTCTCTGGGAGATCTTTTGGTTTACTTTTTCTCGTACTACCAGATTCCAATGTGTTCTGGCAACTGTCTTTTCAAATCGACTGTACTCATTACTGCACCTTTCTAGAAGCTGCCTTGTCAGCTGTATATCATTGGCTAGGAATGCGAAACCGCTTTTGATGAGACAGTCAAAGAATGAAAACATACTTGATAATGTTGAAGCTACAATTCCATCAAAATCTTCTACAATACCTTCAGGCTTCATCCATGGGACAGGCAGATCCATTCCTACTGCAAATTCCATCTCTGCAAATAGGCAAGCCACTTCACTATGGGGCAACAGAGTTGTGCTGGAAAGCTTTTCCATGCATAATCTGTGCTGAGATGCCTGTGAACGAAAGGTGTTTCTCAGTAGCTGTTCATCTGTACTGAAGCTGGAAGGTTTATAGGGCAGTGAAGTAGTGGAAGCAGTAAGCCTCTCGGCCAGTGCTACTTTGCCAATTGTGCGCAGACATGCTCCTAAGAATGCAAGCTTAGTGGGAGACAACAGGTGCAATTCTTCAAGAACATCAAAGAGCTGAAACCCTTCTGTTATCTTCTCAGCTTGAGCCTTGGGTACAACAGATCTGCATAGGTAGCAAAGTTTCACCAAGTCTCTCGCCCCCAACTGCTCAGATATTTCAAGAAGGTGACCGTGGAACGTAAAACTCTTATCAAGAAGTTCAGTATTCATGGTTTCTTGACAGCAGCAAGATCTGAGCTACACTCAGGGCCCTCTCTCAAGTAGTGGTCCAGTCAAACTAATTAAGTGTAGATCAACCCAACAATGACTACTCACACAAGTTTTGACTACAAGCACAATTACCTCTCTAGTGGTCAAATATCCAGACCTGTGTGAACTGCAGCCACAGCAACCAACCAACCTATGCCCTTATTTGGAAGTAGTGGTAATTCCCTTCTGCCAATATAATAGCACAATGCACACTAATAGCTGATTACATCACTGCCATAGATTTGTACTGAAGCCATACATGGAATCCATCCTATGTAATGGTGCATGCTGCCTGCCATTCCATGTGTGTATCCTCTATATGATGCCAGGAAGTGTTTCCCTCCGTGGCTCATGATCACACATATACAAGACCACCCACCATAATAGTCTCACATGGCCAGACCCCATTCCACATGGAACGGGGTCTGGCCACACAAGACTACCACCATGATAATAGTCACGCGTGCCCAGACCTCATTCATTCATGTGGAATGGGGTCTGGCCACGGGAGACTACCACCGTAATTGGCTCAAGTCCGGGGGGGGGGGGGGGTGAGGAGCATAGGACCAAGTTCTATGCTTGACCATGGTCAGTAATCTTGTTGGTTGCTAAAAGTAATCACCATGCAGAGGCTGGCAAAGGGCACATTGTGCTTTTAGCCCAGACCACAAAGGGCATTTTGGAAGCCCAAATGGCACAGTGCTTCAGTAGAGGCCTAGGAAGAACACTGCTGCACACCACAGGCACACGACATGCACCTGATGCTACACATACACACTTCCCAATGAGACTACATTACACTCCTGGTAGGGGACAATTCATTCTGCAATTATTGTTTCAGCTCTCAGGCAAGGCCCAAAAAATCCTGATTACACATTCAATATTGCCGTCGTGCAATGACTCAAAGGTGTGTGGTGGCAGCCTCGTTCCCAGGCCTTCCACACCTCCAGTTTTTGATCGCTTCCACCCATATTATAGAAATGCCAAGGTTGCAACAACTATGCAACAACCTTGTCACAAGGTAGTAACAACCTAGCAACAAGCTTGTGAAAGTAGGTTGTAACAACCATGCAACAACCTTGTACCCGGGGTGAAACAACTTTGGAATTGCAACTGAGGGATACTATTTGGTTGTAACAACCTTGTGACAACTTAAGCAACAAGGTTGTGAAAGGAGGTTGTAACAACCATGCAACAACCTAAACTGTAACAAGCAGGACATCCGGTTGTAACAACCATGCAGCAACCTTGAGATTGAAACTGTAACAAGCAGGACATCCTGTTGTAACAACCATGCAGCAACCTTGGGATTGAAACTGTAACAAGCAGGACATCCTGTTGTAACAACCATGCAGCAACCTTGGGATTGAAACTGTAACAAGCAGGACATCCTGTTGTAACAACCATGCAGCAACCTTGGGATTGAAACTGTAACAAGTAGGACATCCTGTTGTAACAACCATGCAGCAACCTTGGGATTGAAACTGTAACAAGCAGGACATCCGGTTGTAACAACCTGGCCAACAATCGTTGAACATTGCATACATAAACTAATAAAATTGTAATACATAACTAAGTCGGTCCTGGGGTAATGAGTGATAAAACAGTTCCAGTGAATTACAAAGCTAGTACATCTACGATGATGAGTGATATAAATAATGGCTTTACAATGATCAGGCTGCTACTGCTTGACAGTCTCGCATACCAGATTTTTCAGTTCCCAGCATGTGCTGATTGTGACCACTTGTACGTGTCATTACACGGGAGGGAAGGGACTGATTATTTTTCCTGTCTGGGTATGAGGGGCTCATCTGTAGAAAGAAAAGCGTTATACGTATGATCATTAAACAGCTCTAATAGAGTATCTATGTACTGCCCCTGAAATGATTGTAGTAAAACGAGTAACACATAACGCCTTATCACATTGCACGCAGAAATGACATATATTATTAGTTGCTAGGGGCGAGGATTGCAACAATGAGCAAAACATAGCTAAGTGAAACTTTCTGAAGCACAAGGTACATACGCCAAATGAAAATGTGTAGCAATAGGCTTTGTATTGAGCTGCCCATGACTCACCATCCGATGAAGCCAGGATTACTCACCTAAGTGAACGATGGGGAAGTAGGTGAGCGAAGCTACTTGACACCAATTGATGCCGTGGCCAAGGCAAAGCTTAGTTACCTAATAGCAGAACACACAATATATCTGGTCTGGGGATTGGTAGGGGCCTGCCTAATAATAAAAGCGGTTTGGTCTTGAAGACCCCCAATTCTAAGACTCAAGGGGCAGAGTGGAGTGAACCGACTTGGTTGTTGATCGCAAAACCGACTTGCTGGCCACACTCTTCTTTCAATGCTTGAAAGCATGTGGTCGAAGTGGCAAGCGTGCTAACTTGTCTATAAGCACAACACTAACTACAGAGGTAAGTACTAGGCGCAGAGGCTCTCAGGCTTTCATAGATATCAAGACAGTTCAGTGCCTTGCGGTCACGGTACACACAAGGGAAAATGTACGCGTGTACGAGGACCGGCCCCTCAGTGCTAGCCTTAGTTCAACCATAAGGAACTGTTCTTCATACTTGCCCCAGTTTGTACATTATAGTCTAGACTTACCCCAGAGTTAGGAGAGGATGCTGCAGCCTCCAAGTTCTGTCTGCACCAATGGTCCATGCGTACACCAGCTGCCCAGTAGTGCTTCCTGTTGATGCTACTGGGCTTCCAGGTCAAGGCAGGGCATGATACGATGGCACGCTTTGTTTCCACAACCGGTAGCCAACTCTGACTCTAGCTAGCTAAGCAAACAAGCTCTTGACCCTAAACGTGAAGCTCTGAAAACGGTTCTCCACTTCCCTGGTTGATTGTTCTTTGGTATCACTCCAAAGCGACTGACGTGCAGCCCGTCTATCTGGTCTCCTTGCGCCAGCCCAAGCATCCTCCCCTCAGCACACTCCCTGGTTATGTAGTCCCTTACTACCTGGGGATGCTGGGTAGCTGACAACATGTTGCCTTCGACGCTGCGTATTGAATGTGATGTGTAGTTGAATCCTATCCGAAACCCTTCTCGAGGCCTTCTGTGATGTATTGACAGAAGCGCCCGTCTGGGTGGGAGCTCAGAGCATTTCTCCATGCCCCCGCCTTTAGTGGGGTGGTAATTGCCGTAAGTGCGGGGGGCAGGTTGCGGGGAGAAAGAGGAACATTGCCCTCCAAGGCTATCAAGTCTGAGATGTATTTATACTCGCCGTTCGGTGGGCAGCCTCCAGCTGGTTATCACGACAATTGGGAGGGAGGGGAAGGGGAAGCAAAGAGGATAGATACAGTCACATAGACCGTGGATAATATGTGCACATGCCAGAGTAGAGCTATAGATATAGGTGATAAATCTAACAGAGCTCTCAGTCCCAGGTTCCGCCTGTAGCCCATTGTGAGCACTCAACCTGCTCGTACCGCGACAGGCAAAGTCTTGCCTGCAGTGTTGGAATGCTGTCCAGGCCTCCTGCAGCAGTATAGCTGCCCTGCCTTTACGATTTACAATAAGCTAGTGCTTGTGTGTGTGAATGTGTGTGTGTGTGTGTGTGTGGGGGGGGGGGGGGGGGGGGGGGGGGTTGCTGACACTCACAATGCATGCGCACACTCACACTGCATCAGTGTGAGTGAGCGCATGTGACTGTGGAATCATAATGTTGGGGGTAACACAACTTGACCTGTATGATAACAGCACAGAACTGCCCTGAGGGGTCCAAGTCGTAACATACAAGAGACATGGACGAACATAACGAATAATGAGTGCTACTGGCAGTTTTCAGTTTCAGTTTGTGAGGAGATCAGATAGCCTTCTCTCTGCAAGAGGAAGAGGCTTTGTGGGGGCAGTCGACCATCTTATGGTCGTCGCCACACCTTCGGCAACAGTGACGGAAGTTGCAGGCCCCTGCTCCTCGGGCACACCTGCCGTCGTTCCAAGAATAGCAGGTCTTGGAATTGGAACCGACACCCCGCTTTGGGTTCAACGGTCGCTGGAGGAGGGGCCTCCTCTTCGCGAAGTACGGGTCTTCTCTGCGAGCCAGGGCGCATTGCCCAGTGGCGTGGTCTGAGCTCATGCAACTCGCGCATGTGAGCGTGTCGCCTCGCTGCCGACTCAAGAAGGATATGGCGTACAGGGCACTGTTGAGTGATCCCCAGGTGGCTGTCTCGGGGTCCTTTGCGGCATGCTGGTGAAAAAGTTGGTCATATTGAAGCCAGCCACGGAAGCCAAATCGGCGCGCTTCCCGTACAATCGTCGATTGATAGGCAGTGAGCGCCTTGTGCAGTTTGGGATATTTGGAGAGGAGCACCGAGGAGAATAAGTTGAAACACTCAACCCAACTCAGCAGACCATGCACGTCCTCCGTGAGCTCACGTTTCTTGCTCTGTTTGGTGCCCTGGTTCAACGTTGTAAGTTCATCAGCAACATTTTTCTCCAGAGCAATGTTATCTTGAAGTAGCTCGTGGATCTCCACGAACTCACCGCGGAGAATCTTAGCTGTCAGCTTTGCCGGGAGAATGGGGAGGCCTTCCCCCAGGACAAATGGGTCGGACTTGGAGTCCTCCGGCACAGACTTCTCGCTGTTTGCCCCGAGCATTGCTGCTGGGCGCTGGCTGTTCATGGGCTCTTTGCCCCTTTCTACTGGGTCCTTGCGTGCAGCCGCACCGCCCGTGGGCAGGGGAACCACTTCCAAGGTTTCTGCACTTGGCATCGCACCCAGGGGACTGCCTACAAGGGAGGAAGGACGACTTACTTCAGTCCTATACTCCTCCATACTATAACGCCACACATACATGTACCCATGAGGGTCTACTCCCCAATGGAGGCATGGCTCTGCGGCCAGAACGCACCATACATGCCATAGAAGCATGCCGGAATTAAGACAGTGATAGCATGTGTTAGTATGTGTGCGCGTGAGCATATGTGTGAGTGTGTGTGTGTGTGTGTACGTGTGCATGTCACTGCATGTGACTGTACTTGTGTGCGATTCCAAGTGTGCATAGCAGTATGAGCGCATGTAAAAACTCGTATGCATGTGTATGTTTGTCGTGTGTATGTGTATGTTGTGTGAATGTGAAGGTGTGTGGTGTGAGTGTGTGTGTACAAGGGTGTGAGTGTGTATGTGTGTGTGACAGGGTGTGTGTGTGTGTGTGTATGCGTGTGTGTGTGTGTACGAGTTTACGCCTATATACATGTATAGGCCATAGCAGTGAGAGCCTGTTCTACTCAGGCAGTGCAGAGCGTTAGCGCTCGCTCAGCGCGCGCCGCCGAAGTCTAATCGCCAAGGGGCAGCACTGCGGCGCCGAAGGTCTGGTCGTCTACAAGTACTTCGTCAACAACAACAACACGGATTAATATTCCAAGCAAACCAAAATGGAGCAGCTGTGTACTATAAACACAAAGTTGGCACTCTTAGCTTCTGGGATAAGCTAGAACAATGGTCTCACGAACAGTAGTAGACCAAATGTTAACATGGTGCTCGGTCTCTTACCTGCTATGGTAAGTTGTTTTTTTTTTGACACTGCGGAACAAATCTGAACACTAAGTGAACAAAATGCACTTTCTACAGACACTAAAGCATGCAGGGAAAGAAAAAAGGGGGGGGGGTGATGCAACTCACCGGATTTTTTCCCCGCCGTGGAGGAGGAAGATTGCGCACCGTCGACAGAGCTCGCCGGCGTCTGGGGCTGCATCAGGTTACTCAGAAACGCTGGATCCTTCTCCGCCATCGATGTCAAAGTCAGCTTCAACTGCTCTTCGATTGTCGGGACCCGGGTTGGAGTTGGAATACTCGTAGTTGCTCCGCTGACATCTTTCGCAGTTAGTTCCGCGGACGACGCTGGTTGCGGTGAAGGGGAGCTCATCGTACTCGTACTCGGGACAGAGGTAAAAGAACGGGAGTTGGGTGGGTGGGAGAACTGCCTGCGACTCTGCTGTATAGGCTGCAGCTAGCTTCTGAGAGAGTGAGTTTTTGTGCTGTTGCAGCTGCTTTTAACCAAGTCTCCGCCGAGCGCGTATATACCTTTGAATTATGCGCATGTGTTGATATGCGGCCGCATTGGTGGCGCACGCTAGAGCCATGTGGACCTCCCCTCCACGTTAACTTGGTTTAACTTGCATTAAACCTCATAAAACATACGTAGTTTACATTAGCCACCAAGTAACAAAGTAGTACATGTATACATGTACATGCAGGACTTATTCCTATATTCCATGCATGGATGTTCCAGTTGCATGCTAGCCTCGCACCCAGACCTTCTCACACCACCGTTTGTTGCTTGCAGTACTAGCATGGGGGGAAAAGCCTTGTCACGCACGTGACATACCTGTACGTTGGAGGAGTTGCACATTCTTTTTGTACAGCTCTCAGTCAGCTTTCTGAACCCAAGAAATGTCACCAACACTGCCTGATGTTGAACACTCAGTGGCCCATGGCTGCAACTGGTGGAACTCCGGAGTTCCTCAGGCCACACGTACACCCAAATCCCAATGTGCATGTACATATGGCACTGCATGCACACGACAAGTTTTAGCTACCAGGCCTTCCCCGTGTTAGTGCCGCAAGTGATAAATGCTGGGGTAAGAAGGCCTGGGTATAAAGCTTGTTCCATGCATGCATATTTCTATGCAGGTTCCAGTACAGTTATCGGAAGCTTTAAGCATGCTACTGGTAACCATGTACATGTGATGGAACATGCATGCTCCAGGTACCGGTGCTGACAAATGTGTCATGAAGGTTGTTGTGGCTCTTGTGCAGAGCAAAAGCCACAAAGTACATGTATGCACACCCTGAATTAGAAGCTGGATATAGCAGCTTCTAACTCAGGGTGTGTACATGTACATGTACTTTGTGGCTTTTTGAGTTGGAGCTGCACATAAAATAAACATAAGGTAGCTATGTGGTAGATGCAGTCACAACCATGTTCTCCAAGCTGGCTAGCTAGGTGGAAATTGTACAAGCTTGTTACAAGGTAGGTTAGATTACAGTACTGGCATATACCAGGATGTCACAAGGTTGTTCACCAAAGTGGCAATCTTTGTCACAAGGTTGTCACAAGGTTGGCAAGTTAACTCTACCAGGTTGTCACAAGCTTGTTGAAATCATGCAAGGTTGTTACAAGGTAGGGGAGTTAAAAGTACAAGGTTTAATTGTCACAAGGCTGGTGACCTTGTTACAACCTTGCCACAAGCTTGGCATTTCTATATGGGCAGTATCGCTCCGTTTTTGCATACTGGAAGCGATCAAAAGCTGGAGGTGTGGAAGGCCTGGGAACGAGGCTAGTGTGGTGGTGAAAGGTATGAGTGTTTTAGTCTTCCCAGTGGCTCCCATAGCTCACTCAGCAGTTAATGTCACATAATTATGTGGGCGTTAATTGGGGTGAGTAGCCACCCACAAGTAGCCTATAGGAACGACGCTAGCTATAAATACAAGCTGGTGGACGCAATCAGAGGTACTGTGTCCACAAAGTGAGAGTAATCATTCTGCAGGGTGCACATACGTGCTAGCCTCGTTCTCATTCCACATGGCCTGGGAACGAAGCTAACGTGTGTGCATGCACAGATTAGTAAGTCTCAAGACTACAGTCAAGTGCAATATTTCACGTAGGGTATGGATATTCTGCTACAATTTCAGTACTGTTGACACCCACACAGTGTTGTAGCTATACAGAGGTGTTGGGTCAGAGATCAAAGCATAGTGTGGTTTGGATACATTCTTTACACCACACAAAGGAAAATGTAGAAGGCACTGAAGCCCAAGCAAAATGATACACAAAGGACTAATTTAGAAATGCCAGAATACTCAGTGACGAAGTGTAATGCTGTTATCAGAACTCTTGCTAGCTTGCGCATAGTGTTTCACAGTCTCGTGCCCAGACGTTCACACCCACCGGTGGAGAACGTCTGGTCGTTTCAGTTACATTTCTTGTCACAGAGGCGTGTCCAGCGTAGGTGTAGTTGAAGCCCTGATTGCGGAAGACAAACACTCCTTTCTGTACTATTTGTCATGTAGCCCTACCTTCAAGCAGTCAGCGACGTCCCCTAACTCCTGAAACATCGGCTGCTAACAGAAGGGCGGTGGACTTCTTCATTATTCCGGTATTGCCGTAAACCGTTGTTTTTCGGAGTTGGAGATGGTTGAAAGGTTCTTAGAAGCTACGAAGGGGTGTCATGAACCAACAACGAAGTAAGTCCTTGTTACGAGCTGTTTAAAACCCTTTAACCACCGAATTCTTGCCACCAAGACAACATATTTTCATGCATTCAGCGCACACCACTTTTGTAGGTACTCCTCTCCCACAGCATTCGCTCCTCAGCGGCCAAACTTGGTGGGGCCCGCACACATGGAGAGACCCCTCTGGCAAATACCGTTAATGATATTCATGACCCCCACAAGCCCAGCAATTGGAGGTCTAAGGTGGATGTCAGCCGAATTTTCGCCCAGCATTTCCCTAAACTTGGGCCAGATCTGACTGATGGCACACCTTACACCACCAATTTGCATGTTTTCGTGGGTGGTGGCTATGAATATCATCAAAATAAAAACCCTCGGGTCGATGAATCTCATTAAAATCAAAAACGCCACGACATGCGAAGGCTTTCGATACCCCCCGCTTCTACGTTTAGTGGGGGGTGTGCGCCCAAATCTGACCAAATTTTGGGGTTCGTCTCTCAAAGTTGTCCCTAGGCCCTCTGAAGCCTTTTTGGTCTCTTTTTGGACTGGCGAAAAGCCCTATAGGTGCATAGGGTCAAAATGACGTCTATAGATGTCAATGGGGCTTAAAGGGTTAAACTGAGCTGTTTTTGACTCCTCGATCGATCAGTGACATAATCCACGATCATTAGTAGTAAATTACGCGCGTGCTCTTCGATTTCATTGGCCATCTCAAATTCCAGATGGGAAAGGTATTAGTGACAAGAAATTGCACTCAACAGACCAGACCTCGGGGGAGCGCGTAGACGGGGCTGGGCACGAGACTAAGTGTCTCATTGGCATACAGAGCTAAGATCATGTTTGTGGCTAGTGTATACATACTGGCAGGTAACTGCTCTAGTAACTTCTGCTATATATAGTAGCCTCTATACTGTACACTCATGCTTCACATAGTGTACTCATGCAATACTTCACATAGCACACTTGCTGTGGTATTATTGTATACAAACAAACCTGCTGCTCTTGGGGATTTCCCCTTAGCAGTGCACTGACAGCATAGAGACCTCTCCTCTGCTCCACTTCTGACTCGTTGCTGGCTATCAGCTGACAGAGTAGAGAGAGACCACCGTACTGCAGGGTTTCCCGCTGCACTTGAGGGTTGCTGTAAGTGCATGTATACACAAATATAGGTCAAGGAATCACATCTCCCTTGGTTCACTAAGCTAGGAGTCACATGGAGTCACCTAGCCTCGTTCCCAGGCACTTGGTAATTGGGGAGAAGAGCGCCTGATATGCGCATGCGTGGCTCCCCAGGTTTTTGTGGGGAACTTGGAAACTACTGTAATACTAGTCCGTGTTGCATGACCGTACATTAATGAAACACGGGAGTCGTGTACATCTACAAGAAGCAGCTCTGTTCAACCAAGCTGTGCCGTACGCCCTCTACGCCCTCGGTAAGGTCGGAAAACCAGGAATGGTGCAAAGGACGAACAACTGACAGCAATAACATAACGGTAAGAATGTGTTTGTATGGTTACATACAGCCAAGTCGAATTTTCTATGGGTCTTACCGGGTCTGTATCATGCTCCGCGTCCACTTTGGAAAGGCAGAAGCGGTGTATCGCCATCCACAGACTTCGAAACCATGGCCTCACATGGTGCTGGTGTCGTATATTTCATCAAATATTTGTCCGTGTTATTTCAGCTTACGTATCTCGATGAATTATACGGAGAATGTAGCGGAACTGCTCGCACATGCGTGAACAGTAGATACCAGGTGCTCTTCTCCCCAATTTACCGAGCGCCTGGCTAGGAGTCACCCACTGCACAGGACACACATTTCTCAGGCCTCACTGGAGTGACTATCACAACTAGCCTAGGAATGCTTTCAGCACCAGTAACACAGTTGTTTACCACTTCATAGCTGTGAGACAAAATCTGGGATGGAACACCTGGGTACAAGATCAACACACCATCTACTTCCCACCTAGGTATTCATGCAGGATTGTTAAGCCTACCTCTGAGCTGCAGCCCCCACCACGTGTGCTGCGTGACCCCTCACTTCAGGATTGGTGTGGTTGAGCAGCCTCACAATTGGCACCAACCCACCTATTACGTTCAAGTCCTTAGCATTGTCGATCTGATGTACATAGTACTCTAACTCTTCCAAAGCATGCAGGATCTCTTGGACAGTAGAATTCTCATCTACGAGTGTCTGTACATGTTCAAGCATTATCTCAACATCACGATGAAATGTAAATGGTAAGTCAGTCCTTGATCCAAAACCGTCTGCATTATGACTGTTAGGTATCTCTGGTTTGGATTCCTGTCCACCTTGACCTTCGCTGATGGGATTGCTAGAAGTGATACCGGGAATCTTAGTAACATCAAAGCTATCATCGTTCAAGTGTTTTAGCATCTCGGAAAGTTCCTTTCTCGAGAAAACTTTGGTCTTTTTGTTGACAACACCCCTCCTATCGCTATTGCCATAGTAATGGACCCTTCTCTGGTCTGCCTTGAAGTTTGGTGAGTGGCTACTAGAATCATGTTCCTCCGTTTGACAATTATCATTGGATTCATCCTTACATTCCTTCAAGTTAATATCTTTCACCTTTTGTACACCAAAAGATTCTCCCGAGTCGCCTTCCTGGGCATTATCAAACTCCTTCTTTGAATTCATAGGCTGTTCCCTTGTTTCCCCTTCATCATCTTCCACCTCCATTAGTTTTGCCTCCTTTAATCCGGTCTGTAGGTTCATTCTTACATGTAATCCAGCTGGGATTGCCTGTCCATCTTCAATAACCTTCCATTCATGAGTGGGTTCAAAAATATTCTTGCCTTGGACAATATTCTCGTCTTCGTCTTCAATCAAGATATCATCATCAACCTCTGATTCGGTTCCAACGTGTGCTGTACTGCTGACAAACTGATTTGCACTACAGCACAGTATCAGTGCTGTGCACAAATATAAAAGATATTGGAATTTGGTGAGGGATTTCCCCATGACAGCCATTTCAAGAAACGTCAGAGACAAGAAACCAAGTACAATACACTGGATGTTGCATCACGTTATTTCCAACTTATATGTATCTCCTCCAGGTTGCATGTCGACGTCGGTAAAGCAGCTGTACACGTGGACTGTTGTGGACGTTACACGACTTTTCTATCTTAATATCCGCAAACACAAAAATTGAAATGAAAAAATTTCGCTTTCGCGCAAGTGGTGGTTTTGGCGGGAATTTGTACAGCTGCAAGATCCCTTCGTAGACCCGTCTTCTTGCTCACAAAACTAGAACGTAGTTCCTGGAGAGGAGCCTTCATGGTGGGAGAGCGTTGATTGGTGTGATAGGCCGCGCAGACCATTATGTATATCAAACAGGTATGTTGTTATAGCTGTACATGTGCTGACTGGTGCTCTGGGGTCCAATTTTCAAATCACATATTTAGCAAGGTAGGGAAAGGGAGGGGGGTTCTGGATACTCCTATGAAAGTTACTCATATGAAAGTTACTCATTTGGCAAGTGAGGCTAACGGAGCAGCTCTCAGAGTGGTCATTCCAGTACATGCTGTAAAGAGCTGTGACGGGTCACAACCTGTGACTGCCCATGGCCAAGAACTGCCTGTGACCATGTGACTGCCCAAAAACTGCCTGTGACCGTGTGACTATGCTGCTAAACTGCCAGTAACCCTGTGATCATGGCAAAAAACCCACAGTGGTTGTGTGACGTTATTGTAGTATTAGGAGTAAGCCACACCTACATCTGCCAAAGACGGGATTGTGACCCCAGTCACAGCTCTAAGTACAGTGCTTATTAGAGTGACCACCCTTTGATGGAGCAACTGTCAGAGTAGTAATTCTGAACACTGCTCCAAGAGTGTGCCGTGGGAGGCAGATTATCGCGACAGTTCACAGCCCCAGGCATCCACCAAAGTCATCTTCGTCAGACCAGCCAAGGAGATGGGGTCACCGGAGTTACTTCTCGGTCTTCCATTATACTTGTAACACATTACAAGTAGCTCGCTCAGCTACTTCCCCCTCGTTCGCCTACGTGAGTAATCCGGCACCGGACAGCTCTCTTTGCAGAGTTGTTGCTCCCCAATTGCGTCTGCTTCAGTTGCTGCTCCGGCCCCAATTGCATCGATCTGCTTCAGCTGCTGCTCCCCAATTGTGTGCACTTCAGCTGCTGCTCGCCACTTGTGTCTGCTTCAGCTGCTGCTCCCTGATTGTGTCTGCTTCAACTGCTCCCCGATTGTATCCGATTCAGCTGCTGCTCCCCGATTGCGTCCGTTTCGACTGCTGCTACCCGATTGTGTCTGCTTGTAGCCCCAGCTGTTCTGGAAGATTCCACATGCATTTTCTTGAACATTCTTCATGGAGTTCGAGATTCATTAAATTGAAGTACAAAGGTCGCGCATCACTAGTATAGTCTGTTCCCGCCCTATGAACATCCAACTTCCTTCACGCACACACGCATGTTAAATCATTGATGTTGATGTGTGCCAGCAGTAAACGCTGTCAGTTATAGCCAGGATATACAGTGTGTGTGTGTACTTCACACAGGTGATCATCCAGGGGTTTCGTAGCTACCGAGACCAGACGATCATCGAACCCTTCAGCCCCAAGCACAATGTCATCAGTAAGAGCATGATTGATAATTGTATGCATGCAGACATTGTGTGTATTTGTATTTGTTGCTAGGTGGTTACTACACGCACTGTTTGCAGTTTGTGCATTGTACACATGTCAGGCAAGCTTCTAATTTCTACTTTAATATGCCTGACACTGAGAATGTTCTTACATCTGATGTCCCCACTCTATGCATGACAGAAAGAATGGGGGAAAGAAAATTGAACCCATGCTTTTTATCTATCAATGAACCAGTAACATATGTGGTGGGGGAGGGGCTGGACAGAGAGTGCTTGCTGTGAGCGTGGGACTCAGCTAGTCCATAGAGCCCACAACGTTGGAGTCAGAAATAACATTATGCAATTGAGGTGTGACTCAATCTACTTAGCCTCGTTCCCAGGCCTAACCCGTTTTTATCTGTTCTTCGGTTTGCGTTGACAATGATACACGGATGTGGAATTGCGGTGAAAAACGGGGAAGGCCTGGTATTATTCATCACGTGCTTTATGTCAAGTGGACGTAGCCCAACTGCAGATAAGTTTAAAAACTGCCGACAAAGTTGTGTAGATCGTCTGAGAGTCTCAACTAGCCGTGGAGCGTTCAAACCGAGCCAACTGGATGATGAACAGCCTTCAGGACCTGCTGAAACAACTACCCCCATGTCCACCTCACGTCCACCTGATGTCACTCATGTGATGAATGATACCAGGCCTTCCACGTTTTTCACCGCCCTTCCGCATCCGTGTATTATTGTAAACGCAAACCGAAGAACAGAAAAAACGGGGTAGGCCTGGGAACGAGGCTACAATCTACTCACCTGTTCCCAAACTGAAGTCTGTGAAAACTAGATGAATTCATATTGAGGAGGTGATTTTATCTTGGAGAAAGCCAATTTAACAAGAAGTAAATACATTGCTATAGGGATACGGTGACAGTTACTGGTGACTGTTTTCTTAGCAGCTATATAGACCTGTGGGATGTTATATTGCATGCACTCAGAATACAATGACCTCCTTATATAACATCGTTACATGGGCCCACTTGTGGGCACTAAAAGCTGTCTGCCTATCTGGTTGTTACAGTCCAGTTGATTATTTCAATCTTGGAACATTTGCAGTTGGCCGCAATGGCTCCGGAAAAAGCAACTTCTTTTTTGGTAAGTCCTTTACCTTAGATACACTGATTCCAAGTAAGAATGCTAATTAACTTGTTGAACATGAGTGCACATGCAGTACGTGTTGCAGTTATTGTGGAGGAGTTCTCTTCCTGGAATGACATAGTCTTGTGCCCAGACCCCCCTACCCCCCTCGAAACAGTTGAGAAGAGGTCTGGGAACACGCATAATACATTGCTGTGTCCCAGAGGAATTCAATCAGTTACTCAATATGTTCGGAAAAGGTCATGCATGGTACTGGCGTTTCGAATGTAGCGCTGGTTAGTCATACTCAATTACGTGTTAATGTTTTGGATCCTGGAGCAATCATTGAATGTCAGTTCTAATCTTGTCGTGTCGCAGTGAGGCACTAGCCTGCAAGTGGGGAGTGCTTCACACGTAACAGCCGAGTACGATGGTAGCAGAAGCTCTGGTTCAGCAACCAGGTTTCGTACCCCATTCTCCCTCTGGTACCCGTGTTAACTGATGCCGGGATGAAGACTTCTTCACTGATAACTTTACTCATATCTGATTGCCGCGTACTGTAGAGTGCTCATGGAGACGGCAATGTAGTACATTGAATGTACATGCATATAGCACATGTATTACGTTTTGTCAAACCGCTTCTCAGAGTGGGGTCTGTGCATGAGACTAGGAATTCCTTGTGTTTCATTGCTGGTTTTAGATGAGAGTGTGCCTACGAAACCTGAAAAGAGTGGCACTAGATATTTCCAACCTCCTCTGATGTATTCCATAATCTAATGTATGACATGTCATTGAATTACTGACTTTACCTCCGTATATTGTTTGTATCTCTCTCCTAGCGATCCAGTTTGTGCTGAGTGATGAGTTTAGCCACATGAGGCCGGAGGAGAGGCAGCAGCTCTTGCATGTGAGATGGCGTGGTGTGTCTGTCTGTGACTCATTATACAACAAGCTGTATTGGTACATGTACATGCAGTATGTAAAAATGACGAACTCGTGAATCTATTGGTATCTGACTGTAATGACTTTTCAAGCTACAAGTCCCAGTTCAGGCTGAAAAAAATTGGGCGAGCATGGGCGAGCATGAGCGAGCCCCACATAGACATGTACTACAGTTGTGTGCTGGGCGAGAGTGATTTCATCTGTCGATCGTAGCCTGACTCATAGTGTGTTGATGGCCTGGATTGGGGCTTGCTAGGAAATGGAAACTAAAGTAATGACGAGAGCGCCATGTCTGCTACTGAGGCTGCTCCAGCTAGCCACTCACAGTTCTTGTGTTGTGTTTTGTGTGATGCACAGTGCTGGTACATGTGGTACCTGTGTATTCTGTGACCTGATATGCTATTCACAGTCGCTTTCTGATGTGTATGCAAATGCTCAGTGTTCTGCATCGCACTTGCTCACGCTCGCCCCACAATGCCATGCATTTTTAATTAGAACAGATTTGCATGCATGCCTGCCACTCTTCCCACCACAATCCTTGATGAACACAAGCTATCACCTCGGTGTCAACACCGTGACCTCACCTGGCTCTTTTGCATTCGTATAAAATGCTGTTTGTACAACAGTGCAGAAGACCTGGATCCACTAGTTGTGTGGAGTGCTCTCTTCTAAGAGCAATTACTTGCTGGTCTTTGTACTGCATGTCAGCTTGCCAAATGGGTGCATGTGTGATCCGTGACATGCTCTATTCTGCCAGGAGGGTACTGGGCCACGAGTAGTGTCTGCCTTTGTGGAGATCATCTTTGACAACAGTGACAGTCGGATTCCCGTGAGTTAACGTAATTATGCTGTAAAGTTATTTTTTATTCACTTTATGGCTGGATTGTATATAGTGTCATGTCACACTTCTCTCGGCACTGTTTATGAACATGTAGAAAAGCTGATAGACGGCAAACCATTTTGACAAACTATCACGATATTTACACACTACTATATTATAAAGAAAGTTATCCGTTAGCGTACACCATTTATATTCGGACGTGCTTGAACGGAGGGTGTACAAGAGTAGGCGTGACCTTCGATAGATAGTGTGCATCCATCTCACTTTGTGTTCCAAGTTTGGCGTTGCTCTCTTGTTTGGCTTTGGAGTTATAATCTGTCAAAATTTAATATGAAAATCTGAAACAGCTACATGTATAATCGGAAAATTGGATGCACTATCAGATGCCGCCCCCATTGCTTCTGGTGGGATTTCTGCAGCTTGGTGAAGGCTCCAAGATTTTTCTGCTGCACGCCTGATTTTTGCTGTTGTAGTTGCCTCAGGCACTGAGGGGGTGTCGTTGAATGTTGACCACATCTTGCCCTCTTTGATCTGACAGTGGATTTCACGGTACTTTTAGTATGGATGCTGATACGTAACACCTCTTTGGGGTCGTGATGCAGGCATCACTGGAATGTGCAGCTTGTCAGCAACACCATGGTACAAGTCCGGTGTTCATACGTCGCATAGATGGAGCTGTTCTCTTGTAGCCTATTGAAAGACGAAGAACAACTCCATCTCGAAAACTATACAACATACTTGGGCTCTTCTGTCACAAAGGAGTGGTGCACAAGGCTTCCAAACTTTCTGGTCAGGTGAAGCAATGTGAGGGTCTCTCCCTGCACAGAGTGATATGGCAAATGCGGTTCTTTTCACCGCTGTTTCGGCTACTGCCTATATCGGTTTCTTGGCTCCACCCATTGCATTGCAACACAAGGCGTGCAGGGTAAGCATTCCATGCATGAATATACTCTAGTTATCATTACACTCCTGGTAGGGGAAGAATTGTGCCGCGTAATTACTGTAATAATGTAAATAACCCGTTCAAGTGATAGGAAGGTGTACAAAGATTCTGACTACACCGTCGTGATCCCTATCATGCAGTGACGCAACCGTACAATTTTGGTGCTGAAACTCACCTTGGTGGTGGAGATACAAGCACTGAATGCATGCTGCCACTTCTGTGTTCTAATAGTCGCACTGGGCACCTGGATGGATCAGCAGAATTCTCATGGTGGATCACTTGTTTTGTCTTGATCTTGCGGCCTTTGAGTCCTCCCTGGTTGTTCTTTGAGGAGTCTTCCGTGTATACAAAACGGGCTCGCTCTCCTGTTTTCTCCACCACTTGAATCTGGGAGTCCTTGAAGCGCAAATGCCGGTGTTCATCTCCACCACGGAGAGCGAAGCAAATGCCATTGAAAAAAGACACTGTTCAGCAATGCCTGTGGAGAATGATCCCCCAGAACGCCTTTTTTCCAGAGCAACTCTTCTTCGTCTTTTGTCAGTGGCTCTGGCTGTCTCTTTTCCGAGCCAATTCCTGCTTGTTTTAGTCGTTTCATTTTGGCATTGAGGGTGGTGCGGAAATCAGCATACAGGCGTTCTTTAAAGAAGTCGATTTCAGGTTTGCCATTTTGGCGAAGAAATCTCATGATTCCGCAAACAATGTGATAGAGAGTGTCTGGCGGATACTCCAGAGTCCTGACCATCCTTCTTTCTCACCTCCAGCACGAACCGTGACAGCCAATATTGCAGCAGTTGGCTTGTTGTTAGCGTGCAAATGTCCGAGGGAACTTGCTCCTTTGACCTGCTGTTTTGGCCTTTCTCCATTGCTCCCATAGGCTGATGCACCAAGCTGTGTCCTTTTTCGTTCTCTTGGGTACGGCAAACTTTTTTGCTTGCTGCACTTTGCTGTCGGACATACAACTGTAGCTGGAGCAAAACGTGAGGGTGGGGCTGGCTTTGGTTGGGTCTGCGCCTCGGCCTCGCGCTGAATATCGACAAGGAATGCCTCCATGATGTCATTGGGCAGGGTGTTTTCGTTCGTTCCAGGGATCTCAGACTCCGGTTCTGCTTCCATGTCCCAACCGCATGGCACGAGTAGGTCGAGCCGGGGAGTAAGCGGACCGTGGTAAGAGGGGCTGCTATTAAACTGACTCATCTCTGCCAAGAAATATCGGACTGAACGGTTACAAGCTATTCTGACGGACAGCTATTTAATTGGCTGCTTGCGTCTGCAGCAGCCGTTGCTGAGCTACGTTGTTTGTTGCTAAGGTAAGAAATACATGTAACTCCATTGGTTATAGTGTAAATACCTTAAACGATGAAACCCTCGGGGCCTACAGGAGTGCGGTTGCCCCTCTGTAAACAGGTAAGTTTAAACATGCCAATGTAGGCAACTCCTCTTTCTCAATGAAGGCAATGATCTCAGCCAGGGCCCAGGGTCCTTCCACTGCTCAGGACCAAGTCCATTGGTAGCGATTCCGGAAGTTACGTACGCAAACGAAATTTTTTCTGGCCAAATTTGAATTATTAAAGTGGTACATTGAAGGGCATTGACTGTAAACAAAAGTGCACCCTTTCTCTCATTGAAACCTATGTAAAATACACATCGCTGGAATCGCCATTGCCTGAAGAATCCGATTCTGTGAGTTGGCAAAAGTAACGATCAAGTCGTCGGATACCACGGAGTAAATCGTCCTTAAAAAACTCCAATTCACGGTGTTGCAGACCTCGAAATGCTACCAACGCCATATTCAGAATCAGTGACTCAGAAAGTACTTGAAACAGTCCTTATCAACCCGTAAGGCAACAGTGATACCCAGCACGAATGATAGCTACAGTTAAAAAAATCTGGAATGTAATTATTACAGTGTTCAAAATGACCACAGATAGCTGAGGGAGAGATCAAGATAATAATGTCTAGTACCTACATGTATGCAACTGAAAGTGAATGCACAATTTGTCCTCGTCACAAGACAGACGACTTGTCCCTTGAGTATAATGCTTGGTTTTTCAGTGATGCTGCACTTTAGTGTCTGGCGCACCATACATGTGGGGGGAATAGACCTGGGAATACCAACGTACAGTAAGCCATGCAGTCTGTTTGATAGTAGTATATTGCCGTCTGTAGGAAGAAATTTATGGTTTGTCCGGCGGCAAAACTTGCGCGC
Organism: Axinella damicornis; assembly: GCA_963931865.1. Taxonomy (NCBI): domain Eukaryota; kingdom Metazoa; phylum Porifera; class Demospongiae; order Axinellida; family Axinellidae; genus Axinella; species Axinella damicornis. The sequence goes on from OZ007509.1 coordinate 7,542,350, forward strand.
CACATAGTGATGACCATGACGGAGGTAAACATACGTACAAAAGGGGGGGGTGAGGAGCGCCATGGCAGACAAGGTACAGATGGACTCACCCGAGGCGGAGAGGCCGGCAGACGAAGGCTCACTGGCCGGTGGGTCGGGGGTGAGTGCCTTCCTAATGGCGGTTGAGACTTCCTCTCCTATAAGCCTTCGCACCGACTCCTCCGTCAAGGGATCAGCCTGCGTGACTTCGGCATGTTCTGGCTCTGCCATTTTGAAGACGGGAGACTCTAAATGCAGAGAGAGAGAGACTGTCAGCCGTAACCCAGCCTGGCTGTTAACCGCTGTATGGACCAACGTGGCTAGACCTGGCCAGACTACGCATGCTCTAAGGCGCGGCGCGCCGCCACTGAGGTTAACTTCGTCTAATGAAACATTAAACCGCATCGATGATATGTAGGCAGCATGACCCATTGCAAGTGGAGAGAGTCTGGTGACTTTCATGATAGGCAGGGTTCCTCAGGCTTCATCACAAATTGATGACTAGCTAACCAATTTATGCATGCATCGACATGGTAATTAAGTAGAGGCCTACGGGCTACAATGTGATTGATAGTCAGTTTAAAATTAACACAGCCAAATCATATTGGTTGAACATGCACCCTCATGGTTATCATCCATAACGTTTGTGCGGAGTTCTTGCAACTCATGCATCCTGTGTTTCCGGGGCCAACTGCTGGCTCTTGAAGAACGGCAGAACGGCCTGCCTTGAACGAATGTTCCCGACTCATCACGAAGGTACAAGCACTCCGTATTCCTCTTGCACTGCCACTTGAACACTGGGGTTCTTGATCTAAGTCGGCGAGTTTGTCATCAGTTATCTGGTGTAGCTCGTCTGAGGATGAGATCATGGATTTGGGTAGGCCGAGAGTCTCTGTGATACATTGCAGATTGGCTGCTGCCAACTGCTTGGAATTGAGAGGGTATCGCTTCGCATCCGCAAGATCAATGTGTTGATCGATCTCCCACGCATGCATTGTCTTCAGCTGACATTGAATGGTTGTCAATCACAATGTCAGTTTGTAGCAAAAGGAGGCAATGGCTACTGTTTCATGATGATGCTTCCGTGAGCGTTTCACCTTTAAGATTACGAAGGAAGTACGATCTACGTATCATCATCCTGTCGGGAGTTGCACCCAAGAAGCGATGGACTGGGTGTAGAAACCGTCCACATTCTTGAACTGTGATTCCTGCATCACTTTGCAATCTGTGGTAGCATGTGACGGCTTAAGGTTCATGTTCAATTCCCATTTTATAGCAGGAGGTGGGTTGGTGAACGTTGTTGGTCAGATCAAATTCTTCAGGAGAGACTGTACTCGAGCGGTATCTCCGAACGTAAACCAGCACACACGCCCAAACTTTGATGCTGTTATCCTGCCAGGTCGGGAAGCATACCACTGTTCACTTGTTGACTCGCCTCTGGTCTGCCACTCAAGTTCTGAACTTTTTCCAGCAGGTTTGAACATGCAGTCTTCTGTTCTTCCTGTGTAAGCGGAAACTGGATACAAACTTCATGTTGAGCATCGGTGCTGGCTGGGTTTACTTGCAATTATAGCCATCTGCATTTCAAACCACTCCTTTCATTTAAATAACTTGAAGTGATCACAACTGATACCCCTTTCATTATGTGGTCATGGATTGTTGGATGCAAGACCCGTTCCATATGTGGCCGTTCGTACAGTTTGCATGACTGCTTCCTATACGTAGGTAGCATCATGGACTGGTGTTACTGTAGGTGTGGCTTATGCCACTGCTGCATTTTAGAGGTGCAAGTCCCTGCCAGTGGGTCTTGTAGGTGAGCAACATCGTATTCAATGGCAAAGAGGAGGGTTCATGACTGCATGGCCATTCTCCTCCAGGGCAAGGACATTGTGCAGCAAGGACATCTGCTGTACAAGTAGCTGCATTCAAATTGACAAACAAAATCTCAACCTGGTAATGCGCATCTACACGTGTGTCTATACACTCACCAGAATCAAGCAGAAGATGGCAAGCCTTTGCGGAGATGACTGGTGGTCATTCTGATAAGAATGGGTAGATTTCTGCGGAGCGTAACTCTCTCGGGGAAGGTAGTACGTCTGTCCAACAAACGGCAGCTGGAAACTAACTCTCTGTGCTAGAGATCGAATGACACCAATCCTTTGCACATGGCACTTTCATAGGCGGAGCTACACTCGGAAGTGCATCACACTAGGCATTTCCCCATTCAACGCAATGACACATATTGCCCCCAACCCCCCGACCTGAGGCTCAACACAAGGTGTGCTGGGTATTCCATTCCATTCTGCATTCACCAGACTGTTTCTCCCCGCAAGGGGGTGTGGTCTGGGCACGAGACTAATCTAACCTCTGATCACAGCAGTCACAGCATGTTCTGGGTGGGCATCAATAGGAATTTCCTACTCTGGAGGGTTCTGTTTTACTTCCACCTGCTCTGCCCCTGTTGAAGCCGCACCAAGGCCGAATTCTGGAATGTTGTGGTCGTTCTTACGTATTTGAGACTGTTGTATAGCTGACAGCGTTATCACGTCGCCCCGTACTGCATGTACTAACACAGAATTGCACCAGGTTCTGGGTGAGATGCCAAGACGACCGTTTCATGGCCTTGCTGAGAATGGCCAAATTGAACGTCAAAACGACCCTCTTCCCGGTTTGTATCATTCGTTCTCGACACTTACTGTTCACATAGACTGCCAAAGCATGGCTACTGTCGATCTCCACGCAACGGTTGAGCACTGAATGAGCCGGCTTTGCGCTGCATATATATATTTGCGGTCAGTGTACCCGCATTCAGTTACGTAGGCTCTCTCTACCCTTCTCTCTATCCTGACGTCACGCATGTGATAAATTATCCCAATCCCTCTCCCACTTTTTCTGTACTGTAAATGGTACCGTAGTCACGCGTTATTAGGCGCAACTCACTATTAGGCGCATAATACTGTTAGGCGCTGATTCAACTCTCGTCCCAGGTACTCGCTGTTAAGCGCTGCTGTCTTCTTCCAGAAACTGTCATTTTCGATCCTACGGAGTGGAAAACAGCTATAATTCGAATTGAAGCACAATTCCTATTCAAGGAATGTCATTATTATTATTATATTCGTTATTAGGCGCGGCGCATCTCGCTTATAGGTGCATATTTCCTTCCTGTGGAGTTATAGGCGCATACGCCTAATAACGTGTGACTACGGTATGTCAGGCAACTGATTCTGTTGCTTTTTGTGTGGGGACAAGTGTACTTAATAATGTAATTTTCATTGGCTTGTACATTGTATGATGATAGTGAGCTTATCTCTCATGTTTTGTTTTGAATGACATCGTCCATGCAGATTGACCGTGATGAAGTATCCATACGGCGAGTCATTGGGGCTAAGAAGGACTCCTACTATCTTGACAAGAAACATGTCACGTAAGTCCACCAGTCTGAGAATGGACAGCAGTTTGTTTGCATTCGTGATGTACCGATAATCGGATGAACATTGGCAGTACTGATATTGGAGTGTCTGATAGAAATACTTCCTACGGTGACCGACTTTGTTAATGGATGGACTCGGCAGCAAGAAATGCAGCTACTTTCTTCGAGGTGTGCTTAGGGTCGTTGTCCTGCATGAAGCGGCACACCGGCATGACCTCGCGCAGAAACGGCAACAGAGTCTGCCTCAAAATTTCTATGTATCGGTCAGCATCCATTGTCCCTTCGAATATACATATTCCCGTTGCTCCCCTCGAGCTTATTCCAGCCCACACATGAACTTTCACAGGATGTTTGGCCCTGCAAGAATAAGAATGCCGTCATACATCAGCATGTCACCACAACTAATCTATGATGTCACTGTTTGCATTGCATAAACAAAAAAATACTAGTGTCTTTTACTGTACCTTGGTTTATTCCTTGGCGGTTCTCCCCTCTTCCGACAGCAAAATCTTCTGTGCGTTTCCAGCTGGACAGAGCACTCGTCAGTCCATAGCACATTTTCAAATCCGTCGTCTTGATATTGCCGTGCCCAAAGTAATCTCTTCTGTTTGTTGGCCTCGCGAATCAGCTGGCAGTATGCGCTGCCCCGAAACGTCCACCCAAGCTCGATTCTACAGCGCAAGATTGTTCTCTTAGAAATTTTGTAGCCATGTGTGGTGAGCATCTGGTGTAGCTGCATGGCCGTGGATTCATCATCCGCCCTCATCTTGGCCTCGATCAGTTGCTTTATCGCAGGTGGGATCTTTGAACTTCCCCCGCTCCCTGGCTTTCGTGTTATCGTTCCAGTGATCGCGTATCTTTTTATAAACTTTAGTACGCCTCGCCTACTGGCCTGAATGCCTTCTTCCTCCAACAGACTAGAGATTTTCGGTGGTTTCAGTCCTTGCTGATGGTAAAAGATCATCCGTTGTTTCGTGTAGTCACTGAAGACCATATCTACCGCTTCGTCGCTCGACAATGCCGCTGATTCGTCCCTGCTGTAGCTCGTTCGACGTACAGTTATACCATAGAATATCGCTCAACGCACCGATCGCTACTAGTTTCCACTTCTTTGTCACTTTTTAATTTCCTGAACGGAGACAAAACGGAACGGTATTCTACCGTATAACTGCACGTGCACACGGTTAATGTGATTTGCACGGAACGGAACGCAAACGGAACGGAAACGCATAATAGCGTGGCACGGTCATGCAACGCAAACGGAACGGGAACTTTTCCGTGTCGCCTACTGTACATATATAGGATGGCATTGTGACGACTCAACATTATATAAATGTACATGTAGCTACCACTTGCTACTATCTGATATTTTGGTCTTCGGACAGGGATTGTTGGTTTAGTATCCATCCAGAAAGGGTTGACTTGAGAGCCAATGCTGGTGTAATAGTCTTGGCCAAATGTTTTTAAATATTGCGAGAGAGAGAATCATTCAGGTACAGGCACTTATATACAGAGAGGAACACCATACACAACGACCGAGGAATGCATTGTCTACTGCACAACCAGGGAATGCACAGGTGTAATGCAGCAATGGATAACAAGTCCAATTACTAGTCCAATTACTACAACTCCCCCTCACTAAAAGTGGAGGTAAGTATCAGTCACTTGAATACCGATAAGGCGGTTTCCGGACGCGTTGGGGGTACCGTCGAGTTCGTTCGACACTCGAGTCAGAATCCAGGGTAGAAGATTCTGGTGTGGCTGGTTGAGTAGTCACTGGTTGTTTTTCTGCTGAGGAGGAACGAGATTCAGAACCAGTAACGTCAACTTGTAGAACTGGATCCTCAGCTTGTGGAACTAGCACCGGCACTGACATTGGCAAGGGTGCAAGTTCACAAGGTAGGTCTGAAAGTACATGGCGCTTCCGCACATGATCTTTGTGTCTGAATAGGTATGGAACTTCTTCACTCCATAGACACAGGCCAAACCCTCTTTCTCCATTTGAGAATAGTTCTTCTCAGCAGCTGAGAGGGTGCGTGAAGCAAACCCAATAGGTTTCTCCGTTCCATCAGGCATTTGATGAGAGAGCACTGCCCCAATCCCATAGGCTGAAGCATCACATGACAGTAGAAGCTTCTTCTTGGGGTCGAAATGTGCCAAAACTTGAGAAGTAAGCAACAGGCGTTTCGAAGCCTGAAATGCTTCCTCTACTTCAGGCGACCACTTCCACTTGGTTGGTGCTTTGAACAGATTGTACAGTGGTGCTAGGGTCGATGACAAGTTGGGTAGGAATTTGCTGAGCAGGCCCAGATAGGATTTGAGCTCTCGCACATTCCGGGGTGGAGGTGCTTCCTGCACAGCCTTGACTTTTCCAGCAATTGGATGGAGACCCTGTGAATCAATCTTGTGACCCAGGAAATCCACGGACGGAACCATAAAGAGACACTTGGATCTTTTCAGCCTCAAGCCCGCTTTCTCCAAACGGTTCAGCACTTCCTCCAAAGTTTTCAAGTGCTCTTGCTCTGTGGCTCCGGTCACCAAAATATCATCAATATAAACCACCACATTGGGAATGCCCTGCAATAGGTTTTCCATTGTCCTCTGGAATATTCCAGGAGCTGACGAAATCCCAAATGGCAACCGGTGATACTTGAAAAGCCCACGGTGAGTGTTGATCACGACATACTGCTTGGATTCCTCCTCCAGTAGCAGCTGCATGTATGCTTGGCTCATGTCCAACTTTGTGAACACTTTTCCACCTGCAAGCTTGGCAAACAAATCTTCAACTCTTGGAATCGGGTATCGATCCAATTTAGAGGCTTGATTCAGTGTAAGCTTGAAATCGCCACAGATTCTCACAGAGGCTTTGTCACTCTTGAGCACCGGAACAATGGGTGCCGCCCAGTCGGCGAACTGCACTGGCTCAATGATCCCCTGTCGTACCAGATGATCCAACTTTTATGAGCGCATGGAGTATGGCACTGTTCTAGCCTTGCAAAAACGGGGCTCCACATTAGCATCAACAGAGATCTTGGCCTTGTAGCCTCTCAGTGTGCCCAGCTCATCTTTAAAGAGCTCCTGGTGATCCTCCAGAATATCCAGCAAAGCACCGTTGTGCAAGCGATGAATCCTGTGCCAGTCAAGTCGGAATTCTGCAAGCCAATCCCTTCCAAGCAGGCTAGGTCCCTTCCCTTCAACCACAAGAAGAGGGAGCTTGGCTTCATGACACCCATGCTGCACTTGGACTTGCATACGACCCAACACTTGCAGCTCCTCTCCAGTATAGGTCCTCAGTCTGGCATTGGTAGGTTCCAAGCATCTGTCTGGCCAAAGCTGCTGCTGTGTTTCAGCAGAAACTATTGAGAGGGATGCTCCAGTGTCAATCTCCATGATCAAGGACTGACCATCCACCACCATATCCACTTCAAATGGCTTCTGACGCTGCTCTGACTCCAGACTGAACATGGTATACTCATCCGAGGGGTTCTCTTGCAAGAGCTGCACCGACTGTGGTTTGTCTGGAGCTGTTTTCGGCAGTGACTTGGGTTTGGAGCGACATGCGGCTTTGATAGGTCCAATTTCACCGCAATTGTGGCATTTGGCTTCTCGGAATCGGCATTTTTCTGCAGTGTGGTTGCTCTTCCCGCACCGATAGCACTTGGCTGTTGTTGACGACGGCCTCTTTTGTCGGAGAGTCAACTTGTGGATTTCTCCGGTCTGCGTAGCACCCAGCAAGGCTTGAGCATTTTTGGCAGCTGTCTCCTGCGCTTGAGCCACTTCCATGTTACCTGGTGCCTTCACTCTTCTTGCTGTTCCAAGCCACGCTCGTTTAGGTGTTTCTACTGTCTTTTCTACCCTTGACATCACTCACATGATAAAACTTACCACGCTTGACGGGCCTGGGAACGAGGCTATATATATGTAAGACAGTTTCTGAATTCTGTAAGAGTGTGTATGTCACTACCTGGCCAGCTCCTAGCCTCCTTTGATGTACTTTCAAACCTCCAACACACAATGTGCAGTGGCTCACTTGCTTATTATTATACTCATATTAATAGGGGAAATCGTTCGGTGTAAACAAACCTTCTATATACATAGCTCTCAGGAAAGCACACAAACATTCTGACTACACCGTCATGAACTGGTGTTATGCTGAAACTAATCTTGGTGGCGCACTTACCGTAATGTCCCGCTAATACGCCCCCTTCGAAAATACGCCCTGAGCCGCCCCCTCTTTTTCGCCCAAGTTCCTGCACAGGGTAGTTTGACTCGTTATAACGCCCCCCTGGTGAGCATCTTCTGGAATATCTAACCTACACGTGCGCAACTCGTCTCTAGCTCTCAGATCGAGTATAGTAGTCACCGTTAACGCCAACGATACAAGTCATCTCACTGCCACTCTTCCGCAGTACCCGTGGTTCATGACCGACAGTATTGCTGTTCTTGAGGATGGCTACAATGAAGTCAACGAAGTCGCCGTGAATGTTTATATGGCCCTCAAGTTGAAGTGCAGCTCTTCTCGCCGATGTAGGGAGACCACACATGATGACCACGAACAGCACTGGCGATCATTTGTACTTTTGTAACTGTGAACATGCAGTGTCATAAACGTAGCAAAACGTTTTGAGGGGGCGTATAATCGAGACTAATTGCGTACTCGAAAATACCCCCCTCCCTCTTTGGGCAGGATGTAGTGTACAAAATAGGGGGGCGTATTAACGGGACACTACGGTATATGCATGTATATCTTCCTGTTCTGGCCATCATTGGCAATATTGAAGTGTGTGACATCATGTATGTGTGGGATGAGCCGTAAGTACAAGCTACAGTGAATGAAGCAATCGCAAGTATCCACGAGTGGAGAATATAAGACAGAGGCATCAATAAACTTGTCCCACCAGTTACACTGTTACAGTACCTGGAGTGTGGTTAGCCTCGCGGTCCCAGGCTCTCTCTTCATAACCGGGAGGAGAGAGCCTGGGAACGAGGTTACAGTGTGGTTGACACTCACAATCAGCTATTATACGTATGATTTTATTAGTCAAACTACTGCTGCTAACCTTGGGCATATGTATACGCGTTGTGCACATGCAGCAAGAGTGATGTGATGAATCTGCTCGAGAGTGCTGGCTTCTCCCGCAGCAACCCCTACTACATCGTGAAGCAGGGCAAGGTACTTACTTACATGTCTGTGCATCAGTGCATGTGTAAGCTACGTACATGTAAGATCCAATTAAGTACGAACTGATGGACACAATCCTGGTACATGGTGGGGGAAACACTTGTATACTATACTGTTTGTGTTTGCATGATTGACATTCGCAGACTTTGTACATACAGTGGACGAAATAAAAATTTTAAAGTGTCCGGACAATTTGTCCGAGCACAATCAATTTTGTTCTGCCATTCTCAACTGTTGATCTGCCATTATGTAGCCTCATTCCACGTTTTTTCCTGCTCTTTGGTTTGCGTTGACGGATCTTCCGCATCCGTGTATTATTGTCAATGCAAACTGAAGAACAGAAAGAACAGGGTAGGCCTGCATGGGAATGAGGTTAGCTATTATCCACACATGCCACAGAATGCTTTTTATAGTTGTGCATTCATAGTCCTATTTGCCACCTGGTAAGTATATTCATGAAGCAACTGTGAAACCCATAATCATATTTGAAGCTCCAACTTAGTGCTATAAATACGAGTGCATGTCTCTATATTGTAAGGAGAGCATCTCGCCGTACACTTGCAGTAAAGTGAGTCTACTCGCACAGTGTACTTGCGCTATTGCACTAGTAGCTCACGCGGTGTCATCCCAATGTGGTATTTTAATGGCTGGACATTTTGACTGAACACATGGATGTTTGGTCGGACAAAGTGGATAAATGGTCGGAAAATGTCCGATGTCCGACCGTTATTTCGGCCACTGTACATACGTATATAATATGTTCCGTGCATGTTAGGAATTTGCGCAATCTCGAGATTGCATTGTGCCTTCTTGGAATCCGGAAATTACGTGCCAATTTTGAGATTGTGCAAATGTCCTATGCAATCTCAAGATTGTGCTTGCAGAACCTGCAAACTTTATGACCACTTTGTCTTTCCATTGGCTGCCGTTGCTCGTGCACCCATTGCTGTCTTTGGCGGTACGACCTTCACGAAAGGTCCGTGAAGATTCTGACCAAGCTGTCGTGTACAGGCGCTTATGTGCTGAAGTTTACCGTGGGGACGAAGTTGTAACCGCTGTAATAATTTCCTTCCTGGCCACTATTACTCTCTTCAACTCGACTAACCAAAGAGAATGACCAGAAGATAATCCGAAGACCCCGTACATGCCACCCAACAGTTCCAGTTCTTTTACGAGATTAAATGTTCAATCTCGAGATTGCGCACTTACGTATGGCACACAATATCAAGACAGCACATTATGTTAGTGCAATCTTGAGATTGGCACGCAATTTCCAGATTCTGAGAATGTGCAACCAATCTCGCAAATTCTTAGATTGTGAGGATTATATATACATGCATAATTATTGTTCACATTTTTTTCCAGATCAATCAGCTTGCGCTGTCACCAGATTCCCAGCGTCTGAAGCTGCTGCGGGAAGTGGCAGGGACCAGGGTGTACGATGAGCGGAAGGAGGAGAGTAGGGCCATCCTCAAGGAGACAGGTAATGACTGTGTGCTTCTGAAGAACAGTGCTTCCCATTCACCAATTTATTGACTTCCTTTTGCACTGATACAAAGTAATTGATGCCACTAAGAATGGTTCTGTACCCTCCTGGAGACCACCTTGGGCTGACTAGTGGACTACAGTTGCATTCGAATGTGCTGTTGCCCTTCCGTAGTGTAATATCAATAAAGAACATAAGATCAAAGTAAAATTCATGGCGCAGACAGTATAAAATTGTCGTTTACTGTGCCATTTAAATTCAACCAAATGTGCATAACATAATATATGCGCAGTGGCGTAGCTAGGATTTGGAGATCGAGGAGGCATGGAGTTCTCAGCGCGCATGAAGTGTGTGGTGAAATGTTTTGAGCTAATTAATTATGCATGAGTTAATCCGCAGTGCGTGCAAACAGTTGCTCTCGAAATGCTACAGCAATATGCCAGTGCCCTGTCCCAGACTTGTAGCACTATCCACATTAAGAGTATATACGCCAGCTCATGGTCAGCCTAGCTCCTGTCTCTGTCATCGGATCGAACGCACATCGTACGCGGCGTGTGCGAGACTCTGGACATGTGTGTCATTCAGAAAAGCGAGGAGGCAACTGCCTCCTCTGCCTCATTGCTAGCTACGCCCATGATGCGTGTACTTTTGCCCAGTTCAAAGCATCCCTCTCTCCCTACAATCCTCGTCCCTTGTCCCTCCTTCCTCCAGAGAGCAAACGTGAGAAGATAGAGGAGATGCTGGGGTACATTGAGGAGCGGCTACAGACTCTGGAAGAGGAAAAGGAGGAGCTCAAGGCCTACCAGGAGTGGGACAAGATGCGTCGGTCACTGGAGTACACTATCCACGACAAGGAGCTCAGGGACACCAGGGAGAAACTGGAGGATGTGAGTCTGTCCCTAGTCTCGGAACCAGACTCCTGGGTTTGGAGTCTGGTTCCGAAACTAGTCTGTCCCATAGCCACTTTTCACTGCCTGTATCACGTCTCTTTGCTTTGCATTCAAGTAGTTGGTGTGTTAGCACAAATGGTGGTTTGGACTTTGGGTTGTGTAACTGCTGAGCACATTGAAGGTAGTAGCTATGTATTAACATTTTATGGGTCTATCTGTATGGGTACCAATGATGTCATTAATTAAGCACACGCACACATATACGTATAGACAGTGATGAGTAGGAACCCCAATCGTGCTTATAAGGTCACTTAAAACTGTACAGTAGCTACTGACTGCCATCTTGTGATATGCCAGTACACGCCAGTGGTTCAAAACGTGTACAGTGTATGTGTGTGTGCTATGAGATTGCTGCTGTAAGTATCAGTGTGAGTGAGTGTTGGGTGTTTCCCATTCATCCATCAATGAGCACCCATGTTTGTGGTTTGCACTACAGCCATGGTTTGCTGGGATGGATGCCAGAGTAGTCTCCCGAAGCACTAGTTTTTGTTAGTGGCAAATAGTCTGTAGAACCTTCAATACCCTGATTTTCTACTGCCCTCAGACTGACATTTGGTCAATCGTGAGTGTATATTTTCAGCGCAACATGTTCACTTGGTATGCCCAACACCAAAACTGGTATTATAGGTGCTCATTAATTTGAGTGAACTTTGACCCTATACAGGAAACTGACACATAAGTTGGGTGTTTTGCATGTGGGTAGTAGCTACAGTACTCTTTGTGAGACTACAGTGTGATGACCCCACCCTGAAGTACATGTACACTGAATTAGTATCAAAATGGTGAAGTGTGACACACAGATCATCATAGTTCGATGGATGTTGAACTCCTAGCCTTGTTAGGTACTCGAGCGTATGGTTGCATTCTCAGTGCTTGTCTTCTCAGCTTCTTTCGCGCTTTCTTCCCGAGTGTAGCCTTCAGTTCCGGGAAGGAAAGTAAATTCTCTGTAGTTTGTAGTCTCAATTCTGAAACTAGTCCGGCTAGTGGACTGTCAGTGAAAACTTTGCAGAGAGCCTTTGCATCTTCGAGTGCCCTGTGCTCTCTGTATTCCTCCTCTGGAAAGAACATTTTGTGCAAAGCACTGACTCCGATTGCTTTACTACCTCTTAAGATGGGATCATTATTTGAGCGAAGCCGCTCACAGAGCACCAAAGTATCAGCAAAGTGAAGATTCAGCTCACGAAGCTGATCGAGAAGTGGACTGCCAATCCTTTTAATTTCATTGATCAGAAGAGGGAAGTCGTAGTCTTTGCCTTTGTGGGCAACTAGAATCGGAAAGTGCCGCTTTTGAGTTTTCTCCTCGACTCTAGAAAGTGTCTTCTTGATCCAAATAAAGAACTTCTTGAGTACTGCGGCTAGTCTTGGTGCCTCGTCCAATTGCTCTTGCCTTATTCCAGTCATGAGGGAAACAAATAGCTGAGGACGTTTGTCAGTGTAGCAGAGGGATGTGAAGTGTTTCTCACTCAGTTTGGCTGCCTTCCTGTCGGTGAGACAGAGGTTTTTCGTGTATAGCACAGCTGCTACTTGTATGATTGCCGCTTCTGTACTGCTTCCACCACTTCCCTCGCAGTCATAGAAGAAGTAAAGTGGGTTGTTTGTGGCAGGAACTGCACTGGCCATGCTGCAAATTGTGTTTACGTAGTTTGTGGTAACAACCTGAGAATTAAGAATACAGTGCATTGTTAATCCTGATGCTGTAGATCCTTATGATATTCTCTTTTCAAACTAGAGGTGCTCAGCAGAGCACGTACCCCGTGCGCTACATTTTATTATGGCCTGTTGCCAATTTTTACTGCAGCATGCACGATGAGATAGCTAGGGCCTATAGCGATTTAATACAGCATGCGTGCAGAATGAGATACCGTAAGTTGTGGCAGTAATGTTAGAAACAGGGTGTGGTCAAGTTGTATTAATTAGAACAGGGCTGATGGTCGACTTTCATGCAACTTTTCTCAGCCTCTCGAGTGGATCTCTGGTCTGTAGACACTACCATTTTCTGAATTCTGACACTTCTATATATTATTCTGAACTAAGCCTTCAAACAAGGCCTTCACTGCTCAAACACTGCTGGACAGACTGACAGACACAAAAACTGATCACTAGTTACGCATATTTATGCCCCCTTCCCCAGCATCACTGTATATACCAGCATGCAGTGAGTAGATATAGGTTGCTGACCTTGTCTTTTTCTTGTGGTTCACTGAATGGAGCTACTACGTAGCTGAAGCCTGATGGCAAGTCATGTGCACTCTCTGTTGACGTTTGTACATACCAATGCCATATATAGGTATTGTGATAATGCACAAACAAAAGAGCCGAATTCATTATTAGGTTACTCTGCTTCATGTAACTGGTTGTTACGTATAGGAAGACCTCATGTTGTCCACGTGTTAGCAACAAGTTGGCACCACACAACATGCTCTGAGTCATCTGCACGCTCTAAATCTGAAGCACCATGCAATTGGTGCCTGTACTGTGCGTATGAGTATGGCCTACATAAGCTAAATTGAAACAAGAACACTGACATTTACCTGAGGTTGAACAACAATATCACAAGCTATTCAAGATACATGTACATTGGACTAATGCACATGTTATCAGAGAGTAAATGTTCATACCATGCAATGGATTCACATCTTGGGAGATAGTCTCATAATTATTGCTACGTGTGCAGTAACTGACAGAACCCAAGTGGAGGCTTAGGAATGAGGCTTTCAATGGTCACATCTGATTAGTTTACTTTATGTCAGACATGTCATGTGACTTAGATTAGTGCAATACGTAGCTATAGTTAGGACCTGGTTAGGTGATATTAATACCCAAGGGCATTATAAGTTCCTGAAAGATGTATACAGCCAGATGGAGTGATACTACTTGGGGAGTGGGTATGCTATGTCACCATGGGACATTCCAAGAACTCTTGGCGTACATAGTCTCCCACAATATGGCCCCATTTTCCAAATAAGTTTGCTGTAGCTATCCGGTAGAACAGCAACAATGTTAGTCATGTAAACATGTCCCAAGTCAGCTGGTACTACCAAGCGAAGATTGTGGCAGCGAGATGACTTTCATCATCAGTGGTGACTGGAGACGAAGACTGGGTGGTTCCAATGTGTGTCTATGTCTTCGGGGAGAAACGAAAACACTATCACAACTGGGCTTATTACTGTGTTTGCTAAGCTAAAAGCTTTCTCACCACAGGGTGTTTAGGCGAGTTCAAACTAGCCTATGTAAGAAATTGGGAGTTAAAGAGAGGGAGGACGTTTGGTCAAAGGAGGCATATTAGCAAGAGACTATGGTATTATGGTGCCATGTGATGTCTCTTCCAGTCACGTTACTAGCTCTCACTTTGGGTACGCAATAAAGTAGCTCACAATCCCATATGTAGCCTCGTTCACAGGCCCGTGCCATTTTCAGTTGCACAAGGAACGTGGAGGGCCTGGTATCTTTTCTCACATGTGTGACGTTAGGGGTAGAAAGGACATAATTGAACGTGGGCGTACTGGGCCTCAGGACAGCAAGAAGAGCTAAGGTACCAGGTAACGTACCACGTGTATCTATATAGCTATAGCGGGTGGTGACTGTCATACACACCAAGCGACGAAAAACTGGGTGGGGCCTGTGAATGAGGTTACCACTTATGTGCAGAGCAATTCAACCACAAGTTTACGCATGTGCATTGAATCTGTAGATTGCCAATCCACACCAGGATGCAGCATGATTGCCTAGCTATATACGTACTGTACATAGAAGTTACTGTATATGTGTACCTGTCTGTAAGCACTAGTTTACTTATCTGCTGTCAGTAGTATGTTAAGCGTATTCTGTGACTAGTCAGTAATTTTCATGCTACTGAAATGTTCCATCAGTTTATCACTTGGGTTCCTAATGTCAGCTATGTCACGCAAATAGTCCCTAAATTTCCCAGGTGCTCGCTTGTACTCTTCTTCCATATCATGGAGGTAGATCTTCTTCCGAGCAAGGTCCTCGGCCTTCTTCTTTGGAATGCCAGCCGTCTTCATTTCAAACTTCTTACATTTCTGGTACTCAACGTCTGTGCTTCTGCTCACTACCTGCAGCTCATGGATCTTCTCGCTAACTGGACTCTTGGTGAAAATCTTGCCAAGTGCTTTGGCATCCTTGAGTGCTCTGTGACCTTCGTATGATTCGTGGGGGAAAAGTGCTTGTAAATTGCCTCCATGGAGAGGCTTTTGAGCCCCTTGAGAATAGGATCCGATTTTGTAGACAACTTCTTGAACACAACAAATGTATCTGCAAAGTTGAGGTTGAGAGTGCGAAATGTCTTCACCAGTTGACAAAGTTGACAAGAGGATTGGTCAAGAAGACCACGGTTTATACGTTCAAGCTCTATCAATAGAATAGGAAAGTCCAGCAGATTTCCACTCTGAGCTACCAGCACAGGTGTACACTTTGAGCGAGACTGCCTCTCAACTTCAGATACTTTTCTGCTGATCCACTTGAAGAATTCTTCTAGTACGGCAGGTAGTGATGGCTGGGAGCTTAGGTCAGCCAGAGTTAGTCCTACCAGCTTGGCAGAGTCAGGGTTGATCTCCTTTGTGCAGTGACATAGGGAGGTGAAGTGGTCGTCATCTCTGCCCAAATGGTGGGCAGTGCTTGTGTGGGATTGAGGTTGAGGAAGATGGTGCGTGTCTAGGACGGCTGCAATTTCAATTATCCTGTCTTCATTTGCATTGAGACCTGTGGTTTCACAATCGTAGAAGATGTAGACCGGAGACCCTACGATGTTGGCGTCAGTCGAAGAATTGTATGCCATGCCCACAGCCGCTTCTGCAGTTCAGAATGGAATCATATATGTGTGCAGAGTGAACACCGATTTGTATAGTGATGAGCATGGTCATGGCTATATCCATGGAACCTGAGATTCCATAGGTGATAACATCCTCCATAGGTTCAATTTACCATCAACCACAAATGTTATTCAGTAGTCAAAGTGACTCATCCTCCTTTGATACTTAACTAGGGCGAGTGTAAAGACATTGTGGGCGAACATACCTAGATGCAATTGGCATACCCGAATCTATGGAACGTGAAACGGAACGAAACGAAATGGAACGGAATAAGGACCGAGCACTCACGTGCACGAATAAGTAGCTACGTGTAGCTAGCTTAGTAGCTAGCTAGCTAGCTCTAGTACAGCTAGCTGTGAGAGAGTGCTCTTGCTTTCGAAGATAAGACTGTGGTGAGAGCCCCTCGAAGGAGTGTGCAGCGGTGTGATTTTCTTGGGGACATGCCACCGGGAGCTGGGAGAGAGCTCTTATTTTCAATGTGACAAGACTTCTGTGGTACCTGTGCAAGCCCAAAAGACTTACATGTACCTCGAACGGGTGTGCAGCGGTGTTGTATTCTTTGGGGACATCCTACCGGCCTGTCATGTCGAGAAAGTTAAGACTGCTCTTGACAGTGACTTTTGGCAGATTTTGTGCAGCTACAGTCATGAATGCCCCCTCCCTCTAGATGTGTTGCACGTATGTGACCAAAAAGAGTGGCCAGAGGAATCTGATGGTTCGCTCCAGGGTGATGGTGATGGGAGAATGTTGTCATGTCTGGGGTGCCCATGCCTCGGCGTATTCACTGCATGGTCCTCATGACATGATAGCTAGCTATAGGTTACAGCCCATTGGATGAGACATGACATGATGTGATGTGTGCTTGTGTTGCATTATGTGTTTGCTGTTGAATGAGCTCTAGCTATGTCAGTCGTGAAACAGTGGAAGTGGGCGTGGCAATATGCATAAAGCCGGACGAGGCCGGGTACCTCCAGCTCCATGGACAATACACTACCCAGACTACTGTCCATGGAGCTAATAGTTAATAATAGCGGTGATTCCCTCCGTGTGTAGGTCGTCTCGCGCCTTGTTTCAGAGTGTTACTGTGCACATAGCTATTATCAAGCTACACAGACGTGATGAGGTAGCTAGCTACGGCTGCTTCTATCAAACTGCAAGGTATAGGCCTACTTAGTCACCTGGCCTCGTTCAGAGCTTCCTGCCCCTACAGTGAAAGCTCGGAACTGCTGCACACTGACCGCGACACAAACGATCCCATCTATGAGCTAACTAGCTTTGCACACACAGCTTAACGCTTGTAGCTAGCTGTACAGGAAGCGCATGTGCGTTACTGCTACTCCATTCCATTCCATTTCGTTTCGTTTCGTTTCGTTTCGTTTCTTCCATAGATTCGGGTATGCCGATGCAATTTAGCCCACTATGGATGATAAAAATGAGGTATCAATAATTGCTGAGTGTCAGTGAGTCCTCGGGGTTACTTGGACGCAAGCTATGGATTCGTGTAGCGGTCATTACAAATGGGGCACGCCAGCTGAGCATCGATCTTCTGTGCGAGACCTGCTGCTGGAGAAGCCTGATCCAGCTGGGTTCACAGATTGTCATTGCCAGTACATGTGTATAACTACTAGTGGAATGCAGGACATTGGAGGGCGAGCCTGAGCGAAGTGCATGCTCATACCAGTTCATACTCAAAAGTCTCATTCAAAGGCTGCCCGTTTATAGCTATGTAGCTTGATAGTTTACAGCGCTAGTTCCTAGCCACTGTAGGGTATATGAAAGCTAGTGCACAATCAAAGTTGAAAGTTGAACTCTTAGACTATTGTATTGTTGATCAAGAAAACTAACTAGAGGTGCTCATCAGAGCACAGACCCCATGTGCTGTTTTGACATGATATAGGTAGGCCTACCGCTGAATTTTAATACAGCAGGCACGATGAGATAGCTACATGTAGGCCTACCGATTTTTTGTACAGCAATGTCAGCATGCAGAATGAGTTGTGGCAGTAATGTTAGAAACAGGGTGTGGTCCAGTTGTATAATCAGAAACAGACTTTCACACAGCTTTTCTCAGCCTCTCGAGTGGATCTCTGGTCTGTGAGTACTCTGAATTCTGACTACCGTATATCTTCTAAAAATTCGGCATCCCTAATTATTCGGCACCCCTAATTATTCGGCACCCCTACACGCAAATGGGAAAAATTGTCTCTTATTTCGGCAAGGGAATTCCCAAATATTACGGAAATTGCAATACATTTTCGGCAGCTTGCCGTCCTGTCCGAGAGGCTTATACAAGCCAGTCAAGGAGAGAGATCGGTGAGTTCGGTGCTGTTTAAAGCCCCAAGCGGTGAAAGCTCCAAGCTGTCGCCAATGCACACGAGCCCCTGGAAGTCAACCGATCGCTTCGACGTAGCTAGCTACGTGCCACGTTGACCAATTGGTGAAAGCCCTGCGCTGAAGTACACTCGCAAACCTCCAAGTCTTGCCCTGACCCGGCCTGAGAGTCACAGATGAACCTAGAACGACACGGGGTGAGTACCGGGCCCGGGGTATCGATTGCACGGTACAGCCAGCGGCACAGTTCGAGATCGTTCGCTTCGTACACCGACAATTCAGGCCGACGCAGGTGCTAGTGGAAAGTATGGAGTGTCACAGTCTGTACCAAGAGGAAAGACTACGTACCTCGCCCTGCCGGTATAGCTGCTCGATCTTGAGACTTGAATCTCGAGTGAAAAAAAACGACCGACAGACCGCGGGTAGCACTTCTAATTATTCGGCACTTTTGCATTTTGGTACAAATTTTGCGATTTTACTTCCAATTATTTCGGCAAAGCTTATGAATAATTAATAAAAACCTGCCGAATTTTTAGAAGATATACGGTATCCTGAACTAAGCCTTTAACAAGGCCTTCACTGCTCAAACTGCTGATTTTTGTGTGCTCCACAGACAGACACAAACCGATTCACCCTACCCCTGCTGTGCACATGTGCACGGGGTAAATATATCTGACTCCCAAACCTCTTCAGAGTGGGATTACACCAGAGGTGTGCATTCAGCACTGGAGTTGGACACTATAGGCGGCTCATACGTACCTATTTCAAGATAGGCCACCTGGGAGTCATGTCAAATGACAGCGCAGTGGTGTACATTCATCCAAAGGGGAGGGTATATGCATGCATGTTTGCCCTAAAATAGAGGGGAAGAGCTACATGAGTGGCTATTCTAATGCCCTCTTCCCCAGCAGTGAGTATGTAGGTGTAACTGACCTGTACTTGTAGGAGATGAGCAGTAGAGTAGCTGGTAGGGTAGTAGTGCTTCAGTGCTTCACTGACTCCTATCACCTCCCTGTCATGCAGTGAGTAGGCATACGTGCTGACCTTGTCTTGTCTTCCACCCTGATGGCTATCGAGTCATGTGCACCCTCTGTTTACTTTGTACATACTAATGCCATATATAGGTATTGTGATCGTGCGCAAACAAAATACACTGAAGAGCATTTATGGTAGGAGTCATATTAGGTTACTCTACTTCATTCTAGATTTGTACTCGAGTGTTACCTATGAAGGTATCGCGTTGTGCACGTGTTAGCAACAAGTTGGTGTCGCACAACATGCACATGTACACACTACAGGCAACAATTGCGTGACACTTCTGATTTAGACTGTGCATGGGTGTGGCCTGCACAACTTAGTACGGTACCAGTGTGATTTACGTTTTTTAGCTACGACAGGTTGGCCACTTCTCGGGAGGCTTGATTGCAAGTTCGTTAGTTGGTGGGTGTGGTTAAGTCACGTATATGCTTAGTGTAGCTGAAATTACCTGTGTGAGCAGTTTCGAGCCCAGCAACGCCAACAGAAATGAGGGCATGTTTAAGTGTTCTACAGACTGAAAATGACCTAGAGAAAGAAATTTGGGCCCTAAAGAGTTAATTAATTAAACTCAATCTGGTTGACATGTGTAGCTCATGTAGTTTCAAAACTTCATGTCATTGGCTACTAATATCACCTAATCACGCTCTAACCACTCCCTAACTACATATTGGGCTAATCTAAGTCACATGCTTTAACTCTTTAGGGCCCAAATTTCTTTCTTTAGGGCCCAAATTTCTTTCTCTAGGTCATTTTCAGTCTGTAGAACACTTAAACTTACCCTGATTTCTGTTCCCTGGCATTGCTGGGCTCGAAACTGCTCACACAGGTAATTTCAGCTACACTAAGCGTATACGTGACTTAACCACACCTACCAACTAACGAACTTGCAATCAAGCCTCCCGAGAAGCTGGCCAACCTGCCGTAGCTAAAAAAACGGACCATGAACACTGGAAATGGAGGGCCTACAAGGCAAGACAGCTACTTTCTAAGTCAATTTATGCCAAAAACGGCGGAAATGGCCCTCCCAGTGCCGACCAAGACCTTTCTACCACGTAGCCCAGACACCGCCATGCTGTTTGCACCCTCTGGGTGCACCCACCCACCTCCCCCTGTCCCGCCCTTTCTGCTGTCGCAGAACCTATCTCCCAAGGACATTGCCGGAAGTCACATGATGAAGCTGAAAGTATTATGACAACACTTGGCGTCATTAGGTGGGAAAGGGCTAAAATATTTGCTTGGAGAGTGGGTATGCTATGTGACCAGAATGGGGCATATTATGATGCCATGTGATGTTACTTCCAATCATGTTATTTTCTTGCATCCATACTGCTCTAGTTCTCCCCATCTCCCCAGTGAGTGTTGATCTGGACAGTGCCTCCATGCATTCTTTGCGGGCATATCATTGATGTTTGCTAGCCAGCACTTGGCACTAGCA
Source organism: Axinella damicornis (assembly GCA_963931865.1). Lineage (NCBI taxonomy): Eukaryota > Metazoa > Porifera > Demospongiae > Axinellida > Axinellidae > Axinella > Axinella damicornis. Next base: position 7,563,049 of record OZ007509.1, read on the forward strand.
TGCAGTAGTGCTTGAACATATGTACATGTAGTAGCGATGCGGAAGCATAGGAGCATATGCTGGCATAATGAAGAGCTATTTAGAGCATATTACACTCCTGGTAGGGGAAAATTGTGCCACGTAAATTAGTAATTAACGGTTGACTACTTGGCAATGGCCTTCAGAAATTCTGACTACACCATTGTGATCGCTTATCATTCAGTGACCCAACTGTACAATTTTGGTGCTGAAATTCACCTTGGTGGTTGATTTCTTGTCTTCCCTTTGGCTGCCATTTCTGACTCAATTGACGCGACTGAGCATGGTCCGCATGTGACATGTGCGTTAATTGGAATGAGCTGCAACATGATGAGCTGCAACATTTAGCTTGCGCTGCCAACCAGGAGTGCAGCTGCCCCTCGATCAGAGAGAAAATAACAACTACGTACAACATAATAATTATATGCTAAAACAGAGTCTCCTAAAAGACTACAGGGCTAATCACACAAGCGTAATATATAAACAGAAGCATGCAAAGTGTGTTTCGCCAAGGTCCACCCAAGGCCCACCCACCATATGGCCTACGATGGTGGGGTCACTGAGTCCTAAAGTAGAGCATGAGTTGGGGTCTTGGATTGTTGATACCCAGTGTTCTGAGGTAGCGGTGAAACCCAGATGGTGATCTTTGGTATTCTCTTTCCATCTGTTCAATGGTGATCCCCCGTCTGAGCAAGTCTCGTGCCTTTGTCCCACTGAATCCTGCCTTCACAAGCTTCAATTGTTTTAGCATGGTGTCCTTGTCCTCAATCATTGAGCTTAGCTCTGAAATCCGAAGTGAAAGGGGGCTATCTGTAAAAAGCTTACAAAGGGCTTTGGCATCCGGAAGGGCACGGTGCATATCGTAAAACTCTAATGGGAAGAATGCTTTGTATATTGCTTCCATTCCTAACCCCCTCATTCTCGCAAGTGTATCATCCGATTTGGATAGCTTCTTGCAGAAGCTGTGGGTGTCAGCAAAATGGACGTTGAGGGCATCAAATTTCTCGCTGAGGAGTGTGGAGTTGATCCTCTGGAGCTCCGCTAGTAGAAGGGGGAAGTCTAGTCCACCATGGCCTGTCAAGACAGGAGTGAACCGACTTCGGCATAGCTTCTCTGCTTCATTCACTCTATTTTCGATCCAGTCGAAAAACTGGTCCAACACCGTATGCAGGGGTGGCTCATGTCGGAGATCTGCTAGGGTGATACCCACCTTTGCTGCTGCTTCTGGATGAAGCTCCCTCGTGCAGTGACAAAGAGATGAGAATTGGCCACTTCCATCTTTTGTCAGTTCCTGGATCTCGGTGGATGATAGTGGAAGGTTTTTAGTGTACACGACAGCAGCCACTTCGATAATCCTGTCGTTGTCTACGTCTAGGCCTGTTGCTTCACAATCGTAGAAGAAGTACAGTGGTGATCCCACAACAGTTGGTGTGCTAGAGTGACCATATGCCATGGCTGAGAAGCTGGCCTGAAGGAGTAACCAGATAATGTAGTGAACAACACTGGTGCTTGTACCCATGGATTACAGTTGTGTTCGCAAATTCCGTACAACGTGGATTAGTACGGAGCCCATGCGCTCACTGTATGGAACGTTCGACTCACTGGAAAAGAACAAAAGTACATGTACCACAGCTACAGTAGCACGTGATCATCAGGTACGGAATACTTTCGTGAGTCTGTATGGAACCATGGTAACGGAATATTCAAACACAACTGCAGTCCACTGTAGCTAAGTTTCTATTCCAAAGTAACTTATCAGAGAACGCGGTAGTGTTCTCTATTTAGGGATGGCCAAGGAAATTTCGAAATTTAGTAATGGCCTGTCACATTCGGAATTATTCAACCTCTCGAAAAGCTGAGGAACAAGGAGAAATGCCATTAACCAACCTCAGTCCCATCCCATCCCTAAATTACGTGCTAGCGCCGGTGCAGTGCTTATAAACGTTCACCTTGGTAGCCATTCCCAATACGTACATTTTCAATGGAGCAGTGTGGTAATCATGCAAGTTCCCTATTAACCAATTAATCACGGAATTCTATTGTTTGGAGGTAATTTAATCCTATGTTCCTAGTTTCCCCGGGTTTCACACTTAAAACTTCACACAAGTGCCCTTGCAGCCATCCTGTGCAGCTGCCGTTATTCTAACCACCCCTGCTCATTAACAAGCTTTCATTAGTTACAGCTCCCAGCCAATGACTGCCTGTCTAGTCCTTCATTGCCAGAAGTGGAGACCCTGCACGGCCGGATGACTGTTTCATAAGCCCATTCGTGTGCGGTGGAGGATAGAAATATGGGCCCACCCAGGCAGGGCCTTTCTATAGCCAAGCTCTGACACAGCCATGCTGTTTACACTCTTCAGGTAACCATCCCACCCTTTCTGCTTACACAGAACCTATCTCCCAAGGACATTGCTGGACATGGCATCGCGAAATTAAAATTCACGGAGAGTTTACTCATCATTAGTGGTTGAAGAGTTAAATTAGTCCCAGCCCCTCCCCCTCCCCTCTATCAGAAACCTTTTGTGTCTAACAGATTTGAATCACTCTGTGCAGTGTGCGTGTTGGCCAGTCTCTGGACTCACTTTAGCTCTAGTTCAGGTATACATTGTAGCAATGAAGCTTTATCATATGTAGGCTACAACATGCCTGTGGTTCTTCCATGTGCAAATATACATCAAGGCTTTACATACAGCATACGTACCTTCCTGATGTTTGTGGTTTAGCTAAGTCTTTGTCTCACCCACAAAGTTAATGGCTTCCTAACTTCCTGACTTCCTGTATTGCATCATAACTATACCGATGTTGTCACAAATGTTGATAAGTAAACGATGATGTCATGAATTGTATACACAAGGCCACCAAGTACCAAACACTTAATTCTTTGTGTGGCCATTTGCATTATCCCTATTTCCCGTATTTTCAACGTAGCTATGCCATTCACCATCCTGTAATCACTGTATGCATATGCTGTAAAGATACGTAGGATGGTCTGTGAACACAGAAATAATAGTGCTAGTAATTTTAGTGCTCTTTGGGGCCATGCTTCTGAGGAATGAGTCCATACAATATCACATTCTATTACGTTACGTACACTGAAATGTTTCATCAGTTTATCACTTGGGTTCCTAATGTCAGCTTTGTGATGCAAGTAGTCCCTAAATGTCCCAGGTGCTCGCTTGTACTCTTTTGACATGATATAGGTAGGCCTACCGCTGAATTTTAATACAGCAGGCACGATGAGATAGCTACATGTAGGCCTACCGATTTTTTGTACAGCAATGTCAACATGCAGAATGAGATACTGTAAGTTGTGGCAGTAATGTTAGAAACAGGGTGTGCACGGTCAAGTTGTATAATCAGAAACAGACTTTCACACAGCTTTTCTCAGCCTCTTGAGTGGATCTCTGGTCTGTGAGTACTCTGAATTCTGACACTTCTATCCTGAACTAAGCCTTCAACAAGGCCTTCACTGCTCAAACTGCTGATTTTTGTGTGCTCAACAGACAGACACAAACCGATTCACCCTACCCCTGCTGTGCACATGTGCACGGGGTAAATATATCTCCTAAACCTCTTCACAGTACGTGGGATTACATCAGAGGTGTGCATTCAGCACTGGAGTTGGACACTATAGGCGGCTCATACATACCTATTTCAAGATAGGCCACCTGGGAGTCATGTCAAATGACAGCGCAGTGGTGTACATTCATCCAAAGGGGAGGGTATGCATGCATGTTTGCCCTAAAATGAAGAGCTACATGAGTGGCTTTTCTAATGCCCTCTTGCCCAGCTGTGAGTATGTAGGTGTAACTGACCTGTACTTGTAGGAGATGAGCAGTAGAGTAGCTGGTAGGGTAGTAGTGCTTCAGTGCTTCACTGACTCCTATCACCTCCCTGTCATGCAGTGAGTAGGCATACGTGCTGACCTTGTCTTGTCTTCTACCCTGATGGCTGAGCTATCCCGGAGTGGTTTTCAAAGCTTCAATTCTATTGGCTAATATAACAATATAAACCACACCCTAACCTGCCATAATATACCCTAAGTATGCACTGTATGACCTAAGTGACCTAAGTGAACCAATCAGAAGCGAGCTTAGAAAACTACTCCGGTACTGTAGTGATGGCTATCCAGTCATGTGCACCCTCTGTTTACTTTGTACATACTAATGCCATATATAGGTATTGTGATCGTGCGCAAACAAAATACACTGAAGAGCATTTATGGTAGGAGTCATATTAGGTTACTCTACTTCATTCTAGATTTGTACTCGAGTGTTACCTATGAAGGTATCGCGTTGTGCACGTGTTAGCAACAAGTTGGTGTCGCACAACATGCACATGTACACACTACAGGCAACAATTGCGTGACACTTCTGGTTTAGACTGTGCATGGGTGTGGCCTGCACAACTTAGTACGGTACCAGTGTGATTTACGTTTTTTAGCTACGACAGGTTGGCCACTTCTCGGGAGGCTTGATTGCAAGTTCGTTAGTTGGTGGGTGTGGTTAAGTCAGTATGTATATGCTTAGTGTAGCTGAAATTACCTGTGTGAGCAATTTCGAGCCCAGCAACGCCAGGGAACAGAAATGAGGGTATGTTTAAGTGTTCTACAGACTGAAAATGACCTAGAGAAAGAAATTTGGGCCCTAAAGAGTTAATTAACTTTAATTAATTAAACTCAATCTGGTTGACATGTGTAGCTCATGTAGTTTCAAAACTTCATGTCATTGGCTACTAATATCACCTAATCACACTCTAACCACTCCCTAACTACGTATTGGGCTAATCTAAGTCACATGCTTTAAGTTAATTAACTCTTTAGGGCCCAAATTTCTTTCTCTAGGTCATTTTCAGTCTGTAGAACACTTAAACTTACCCTAATTTCTGTTCCCTGGCGTTGCTGGGCTCGAAACTGCTCACACAGGTAATTTCAGCTACACTAATACCCTGTTTACACGACGCAAAACAACCACGCTGGCACGGTTTAGTACGGTTCGGCACGGTTATTAAATTGCCGTGTAAATGCTAACTGAACTGTACTGAACCATGCTAGAAAAGCCGTTCTTGGACCACCTTACCTTGCCGTGCCAGCACGGTTAGAACCGTTCTGGTAGCGGTCTCAATCCAGTACCGGAACCTAACGAAGACCGTATGACAGCAGTGAGCATTTACTGAGTGTACAACGTACCTGGGACGAACCAACTCTCTCCCTGTTGCTTTCAGAGCTCGAGTAGCCAATAATAGCTGAGGAAGAAGTAGCTATGACAAGCACAGCATGTTGTCTTGCTCTACGTTGAATGACAACGTCGTACCCAGCCTGACTTGCCTTCTACTCTGACTGCCGGTGTTCTGTAAACGAATGCATACATAGCTAGTAACAGCAGATCGAGAAACTTTCCGCAAACGCGAGGTAGCCATAGAGGTCTAGCTAGCTAGCTGCAGAGCACTTATACTGATGCGCACGTGTTCGATCACGCCCTCAATAATTGAATTCAGCACGGTTATTTTTTTGATGTAGTGTAAACGCACGCCGGCACGGTTTCGAGCGCAGTACGGTTCGGTTATCTTGGGCACGGATCGGTTATTTTTGTGTCGTGTAAACAAGGTATAAGCATATACGTGACTTAACCACACCCACCAACTAACGAACTTGCAATCAAGCCTCCCGAGAAGCTGGCCAACCTGCCGTAGCTAAAAAACGGACCATGAACACTGGAAGTGGAAGGCCTACAAGGCAAGACAGCTACTTTCTAAGTCCATTTATGCCAAAAACGGCGGAAATGGCCCTCCCAGTGCCGACCAAGACCTTTCTACCATGGAGCCCAGACACGGCCATGCTGTTTGCACCCTCTGGGTGTACCCACCCACCTCCCCCTGTCCCGCCCTTTCTGCTGTCGCAGAACCTATCTCCCAAGGACATTGCCGGAAGTCACATGATGAAGCTGAAAGTATTATGACAACATTTGGCGTCATTAGGTGGGAAAGGGCTAAAATATTTGCTTGGAGAGTGCCACTGGGTATGCTATGTGACCAGAATGGGACATATTAGGATGCCATGTGATGTCACTTCCAATCATCTTGCATCCCTACTGCTCTAGTTCTCCCCAGTGAGTGTTGATCTGGACCGTGCCTCCGTGCATTCTTTGTGGGCATGTCATTGATGTTTGCTAGCCAGCACTCATGCAGTAGTGCTTAAATTATACTTGAACATACGTACATGTAGTGGCGATGCGGAAGCATATATAGGAGCATATGCTGGCATAATGAAGAGCTATTTAGAGCATATTACACTCCTGGTAGGGGAAAATTGTGCCACATAAATTAGTAATTAACGTTTGACTACTTGGCAATGGCCTTCAGAAATTCTGACTATACCATTGTGATCGCTTATCATGCAGTGACCCAACTGTACAATTTTGGTGCTGAAATTCACCTTGGTGGTGGATTTCTTGTCTTCCCTTTGGCTGCCGTTTCTGACTCAATTGACGCGACTGAGCATGGTCCGCATGTGACATATGCGTTAATTGGAACGAGCTGCAACATGATGAGCTGCAATATTTAGCTTGCGCTGCCAACCAGGAGTGCAGTTGCCCCTCGATCAGAGAGAAATCTAAACAACAACATAAAACAGAGTCTCCTAAAAGACTACAGGGCTAATCACACAAGCGTAATAAACAGAAGCATGCCAAGTGTGTTTCGCCAAGGTCCACCCAAGGCCCACCCACCATATGGCCTACGATGGTGGGGTCACTGAGTCCTAAAGTAGAGCATGAGTTGGGGTCTTGGATTGTTGATACCCAGTGTTCTGAGGTAGCGGTGAAACCCAGATGGTGATCTTTGGTATTCTCTTTCCATCTGTTCAATGGTGATCCCCCGTCTGAGCAAGTCTCGTGCCTTTGTCCCACTGAATCCTGCCTTCACAAGCTTCAGTTGTTTTAGCATGGTGTGCTTGTCCTCGATCATTGAGCTGCCTCTCCATGGATAGTCTTGAGGTTTGTTACTCACAGCCTGTGTAGGGCATGCATGTTTGAATTGTTTCGTCATGGGGTGCATCAACTCATCGCATCTGTTACGCTTTCCCTCTGCTTGTGATTATCCAGCTGTTCAGAATTTGGGTTGCAATGGTGTTTCTTTGCTCACAGCTGGTGATGCAATCTCTTTGTTCATGGTATGGCTATGCAATAGGCTAGCTCAAAATCCGCTTACATGTGTACGTATGTGCTCAACCACAAGATTATGGAAATGCATTATAAAAATAACCATACAAACTAATCCACATGGATATGCAACACAATTACTTGCTCCACAAAAAGTGCATATAGTACATGTACATAATATTATGCTAGTAATAAAGTATTCCGTGACTCGTCAGCTAATCAGTAATTTTCAAGTTGCTGAAGTATTCCATCAGTTCATCGCTTGGCCGCTTAATGTCAGCTCTGTGACGCAAGTAGTGCCTAAAATCCCCGGGTGCTCGCTTGTACTCTTCTTCCATCTCTTGGAGGTAGATCTGCTTCCGAACAAGGTCCTCGGCTTTGTTCCTGTGAATGCCAGCCCTCTTCATTTCAAACTGCTTCCATCTCCGGTACACAATGTCTGTGCTTCTGATCTCTGCCTGCAGCTCACCGATCTTCTCACTAACTGGACTCTCGGTGAAAATCATGCCAAGTGCTTTGGCATCCTCAAGTGCTCTGTGACCTTCGTAGGGTTTCTTGGGGAAGAAATGCTCGTAAATTGCCTTCATGGAGAGGCTTTCGAGCCCCTTGAGAATAGGATCAGTGTCTTTAGACAACTTCTTGAATACAAAAAATGTATCTGCAAAGTTGAGGTTGAGAGTGCGAAATGTCTTCACCAGTTGACAAGGGGATCGGTCAAGTGGACCACGGTTTACACGTTCAAGCTCTGCCAATAGAACAGGAAAGTCCAGTAGAGTTCCACTGTGAGCAACCAGCACAGGTGTACACTTTAAGCGAGACTGCCTCCTCTCTACTTCAGATACTTTTCTGCTGATCCACTTGAAGAATTCTTCTAGTACGGCAGGTACTTTGGGCTGGGAGCTTAGGTCAGCCAGAGTTAGTCCTACCAGCTTGGCAGAGTCAGGGTTGATCTCCTTTGTGCAGTGACATAGGGAGGTAAAGTGGTCGTCATCTCTGCCCAAATGGTGGGCAGTGCTTGTGTGGGATTGAGATTGAGGAAGATGGTGTGTGTCTAGGACGGCTGCAAGTTCAATTATCCTGTCTTCATTTGCATCGAGACCTGTGGTTTCACAGTCATAGAAGAAGTAGACTGGAGAACCTACGATGTTGGCGTCAGGCGAGGAATTGTATGCCATGCCCACAGCCGCTGCTGCAGTTCAGAAAGAAAAGGAAACATCATTATGTGTGCAGAGTGTAGACCGATTGGTATAATAATGAACATCGGTCATGGCTACATGTTGTCTGTCCACAGGACCAGAAATCCCATGAGTGACAATACTCCAGAGGCTACCAGCAGCCACAAAAGTACTCATTGTTATACATACCATAAGCTCCATAGTATAACCTGTAGTTCTATTCCAAAATTGCACATTTGAGCGGTGCTGATTGCATGGGGTACTTATTATCATAGGGTATACTGCATAACAAACCTGCAGTGTAAGCTATATTGCTAGAAAGTAAGCGTGTGTTGAGATTTAATTGGAATACACTGTAAATTAGTTCTGTTAGCTTGGTGGTTGCATTTTGTATGACCAATAGCTACCTGCATGCTTCTGTAACAAGTAGCTATAGTAACTATGCATGCATAGTTGCTTGGCTAGCCATGTAGGCTTTAGTTGGCTGGGCTACATCACAAAGCTGTGTATAGTGTATTGTGTCAAGTACTCAACGGCCCATGGGGGATGGTGGAGGGTACTTAATATACCTTGTTTACACGATAACGATCCGTGCCATATACATGTATAGCCGAACCGTACCACGCTTGAAACCGTGTCGGTGTGCGTTTACACGACATCAGAAATAATCATGCTGAACAAGCAATTATTGAGGGCGTGATCGAACACGTGTGTACCAGTATAAGTGCTTCCCTTGAGCTGAGCTAGAGGTCTATGGCTACCCTCACTGTCACATTTGTGGAAAGTTTCTCGATCTGCTGTTATGATGTATGCGTTCGTTTACAGAACACCAGCCGTCAGAGTAGAAGGCACGCCAGGCTGGGTATAGCCTCGTTCCCAGGCCATGTAGGAGAAACGACCTGGCTACTCTGAAAGCACCAAGGAGAGAGTGGGTTCGTCCCAGGTACATTGTAGGTGATCACTGCGGTCATGCCGTCTTCGCTAAGTTCCGGTTCTGAATTGAGACCGTAACCGCAGCGGTGCTAACCGTGCTGGCATGGCAAGGTTAGGTGGTACAAGAACGGCTATTCTAGCACAGTTCAGTACAGTTCAGTTACCGTTTACACTGCAATTTAATAACCATGCCGAACTGTACTAAACTGTGCCAGCCCGGTTGTTTTGTGTCGTGTAAACAGTACTTGTAAGTAATGGTACTCCTTAGCCTCGTTCCCAGGCCCCCGCCCAGCTTTTCATCGCTTGCAGTATAAAAACGGGAAGAGCCTGGTATGTTTCGAGCATGATGTAATCGACAATCCAACTTCCCAAAACCCGTTCAATGTAGTTGCCCAGCTACTGGAGGGTGGGGGTGGCGAAAGTTGAAGTCCATTGTTGATCAAGAAATATGTAATGTCTCTTCATATATAGTGCATTTGACTATAACCACCCCGCATTACAAGAAACCATAAAACTTATTTTTTATTGCTGGATACCTGACCTTGAAAATCAGGAATGGTAGGTTTAAAAGCTTTTGATGGCATGCCAACTCTCCCTACCCATCCAACAATAATTTGATTTAGCAAACCTCCTTTCATTGTCAAAAGAAGGCTAATTACACCAAAGATATCAATGTGCATTCAGTACTGGAGTTGAGTTCACCGTGGGAGCTAGCATATCTATTTCAACATAGGCCCACTGGGACTGTCACTTCTACTGGTGAATGACAGTTTTATCCTAAAAGGAAGGGAGGGCTGTACGCATGAGTTCGCTCTAATTTCCCAGCAGTGGTTGACCATAGAATAGAGTGAGTGAACCAGGGCTTATTATAGCCTCGTTCCCAGTCCCACGCCCAGCTTTCCGTCGCTGCTTAGTACGGTAAAGCGGGGAGGGCCTGGTACATCTTCTCACGTGAGCATGATGTAATCGAAAAATGGCAAAAATTTTCAGAACGAAGACGCTACGTTTCGCGTGTTATTCAACCATCTACACGTTCAACGCTCGGTGAGTATGACAGTCGCCCCCCGCTAGCTAGATACGTGTGGTATTTTACCTCGTACCTTCGCTCTTCTTGCTGTTCTGAGACCCACGTACGCCCACGCCTCCTTCCGGTCTTTCTACCCCTTTCTACCCTTGACGTCACTCACGTGAGAAGATGTACCAGGCCCTCCCCGCTTTACCGTACTAAGCAGCGACGGAAAGCTGGGCGTGGGACTGGGAACGAGGCTAGGCTTATTATACATCCTAAAATAGAGAGCAGTGGCTATATGCATGTACCCTAAGGGGGAGGGCTAACCCTCCCCCTTTGGGTTTGGCAGTCTGGTTCTGAGACTACAGCTGACCTGCACTTGTAGTACGTATGTAGAGCAGTAGAGCAGGCAGTAGAGTAGTTGTAATTCCGTGCTTCACTGATTTTGAATTAGCCAGCGCATCTCCCTATGGTAACGGGGCTATTCATTGCTGCCAATTGTATTCATTATTGGGCGAGCCAGCCTACCCCCACATAGTTATGGAAATTGCATCTACTGTGTGAATAACAGTTATATAACATACAGCAGCATGCTCCTGTACCATACAGTTATGCTGTACACCACTGTATGAAGCTGTGCTGTTCATAATTTGTCATTCCATATATAGAGGCAGGTACGACCCAAAGGGTTCATTTTCATGGGAAGCTAGAACTCCAGAACTATCCTACATGATTATACTTGCGCACTCACAGAATCATTCACATAATACGTGTACACACTATATATATACGTCACACACACATACATTCCACACACACACATGACCCACACAGCTGGAGGAGAAACGGCAGGGCAACAAAGAAGGATCGAGGGACAGACATGAGAAAGTGGCTGCAGCACAGGCCAAGATTGAGGTATGTGAATGGACCTGTGATTGTCATGAGAGGGCTGCCAGCTGTACGAGCCGAAGGCAAGTGCAGTATCCGCCCGAGACCGTTAATTAGATTGCCCGAGTACACTAAAGCCCGTAATGCACTGCAAACTGGTATCTAAACTACTTAGTGCAACTCACTGACCTGAAACAGCCGTTGGTCTTTGAAAAGTGTGCATTATCTAGATAATGCACACTAAAGTGTGCAATAAGCGGTTTAATGCTCCGTCATGTGATCAAATCTGAGGAGTCTGATTCGTTGAGGGTCATGTGAGTAGTCTGTTAGACCCATGCACTTGTAGGGCTTCTCATCAGACCAGTAAGTGCCCTATACAGGCTTCGGATGGCTTAGGGACGACGTTTTGGGCCAAACACAAATTTGGTCAGTTTTTGGCACATACCCCCACTAAAACAAAGCCTGGGGTCCCCTGGACTCCGTGAGGGAGGCAAGACCTCTCATCTATTTTGAAGAGAGAATTATCTCCCATATGCCGCTCTGCACTGGTGCTAGAGGAGGTGAGAGTTCGTCAGACCACTGCATGGACGGTTACCCAGCACCGTACTGCTGACGTAGGCAAATGAGGGGCAATAGCTGAGCGAGTGAAACAAGCAGAGTTACTTGAACCAGTTATTGATACTTGTACATATGTTACACTCCTGGTAGGGGACAAATTGTGTCGTGTAATATAATGTAATAAACGTTTGACTATTTCGGAATGGCCTACAGAGATTCTGACTAGACTGTCGTGATCGCTATGATGCAGTGACACAAAATCAAAATAATTGTGTTGAAACTCACCTTGGTGGTAGAGATATGAACGCTTTTGTCTTGCCGTTGGCCACCATTGCTCGAGCGCTCTCTTCGACTTCCAGTGGCAGTACAGCCCTCGGGAAAGGCACACGAAGATTCTGACCACACGGCCGTGATCGCTGTCGTTCACTGACGCTTACATGCCAAAACTGACCGTGCTGGCCAAGTTGTAAGTGCTGTAATAACTTCGTGTCTTCCCTTTGGCCGCCATTGCTAGTGATCGACTGAGCGTGGTTGCCACGTGGCATGTGCGTTAATTGGAACTAACTGTGACACTTAGATTGCGCTACGGCGAGTCACAGCCTAGCCGGCTACCAGGAGTGCGGTTGCCCCTCGATTGTATACGATTAATTTTGATTTGTGAACCCTCTCCCTCGTAACCACACACACACACACACATGCACACACTCTTACAGTCCCTGGAGCGCGAGCTGAAGGAAACCACTGTGTCACTGCAGTCATTGATGAGCGAGAAACATCAGCTACAGGATGAAGACCAGGAGCTCATCAAGAGGAGGGCCAAGCTGGAGTTTGACGTGAAGGACCTGGAGGAGGGGGTGGTTGATGACCAGAAGGCTAAGGTTAGTGTAGTACTGTGTTCTGTGTGAGTGTGGAGTACCGTAAGCGGTCTAAATTTGCGTCACCAAAATATTAATTATCTTTCCAGACGACGCAAGATTAGAAAATACGTTTCAGAAAAATCGCGAAATTTAATGTGACGCATAATTAGAAATTGTTGCAAGAGTGCATGTGCGAGCTCGAGCGCTATGGCTGCTGAGATACCTGCATGTGCAGTCTTCTTTTCACGTACAGAAGGACCTCAGCCGATTCGTTGGACTTCAGTGCGGAGCCACTCCGAGTGGGATTTTGGAAACCTTATAAGGTAGTAGCGCTAGAGCCCATTGATTTACAAGTAGCGACAGCGAACATTCGAAGGATCCACCATGCCAGATGACATCGCCGCCTTTCTGCAGCTTCTGTTTGCACTTCTATATACACCCGCAATTTCGCCCAGTGTAAGCCAGCCACAGAACACTTTGCGGAGCGACGCAACAATAGAATGGACACGAGGTAAATTTTATAAAGTTTGATGCAAAATCAGTTTCGGAATTATCAGTTTTGACGCAGAATTAGAGTGGCGCAAATTTAGAGCGCTTACGGTATGTAGTGAGGGTAGAAGTGGCTTGGGAGTTAACGTGGCGGACCCATCTCCATTCGCAGCACAGCTCTCTCTCTCTCTCTCTTACTGTTTTCGGGTCACTCAAACCATCACTGTGTGATAGACCCGTGGCCAACCTCCACACACAAAACATCACGGATCTCATTGATTACTGTTCAGTAGTACAGCAACCCAAACTCAACCACTCAAGCAAAAGACGAGTGTTACTCGTGCTGTTTATAACCAGTCCCCTAAACACAGGAGCTGGTCAACAGCACTTTAGACAAAAGGTGGTGTGTACCAGACCATCAATACATTAAGATTTTAAGCGTGTGTCTGTCTGTCCGTGTGTAACGGAAGTGGGATGTTCGTGGGGCGGGACTAGACTATAGTGACGCGCGACCTTCGTACTTCAATTTAAATACTGAACCTCGAACTCTGCGTAGAATGTTCGAGAATAGTGGACATGGCCGAGAACAGCTGGCGGGGAGCAGCAGCCGAAGCGGACGCCATCGGAGTCCTGGGAGCAGCAGTTGAAGCGGACGCAATCGGGGAGCAGCAGACGAAGCGGACGCCATCAGGGAGCAGAGTTTAAGCGGACACAATCGGGGAGCAGCAGGCGAAGCGGACACAATCGGGAAGCAGTTGACAATCGAGAGCAGCAGCTGAAGGCGGACGCAAGCGGCAAAAAGCGGATGCAAGCCGGGGGCTCAGCAGCAGTTGAAACGGATCGATGCAATCGCGCGAGGAGCAGCAGCTGAAGTGGACGCAATCGGGAGCAGCAGCTCTGCACAGAGAGCTATCCGGCACCGGATTACTCACGTAAGGCGAACGAGGGGGAAGTAGCTGAGCGAGCGAAGCTACTTGTAAATACAAACCGGAAAGCTAGCCTATACTGATTATAAATGTCCGGTTCCCCCACCCTTCTCCAGTGGCGCATGTAGATGAAGAGGGGGCTTGCCATCTATTGGCGTTCTTCAGCTGAAAAGCTGCTACCTTGGGATAGGAGCTGTTCCAGAATGCCTGGTCATTAATTATGCTGTCCAACACTCCTCTATCTAGACTATGAGATGACATAGAGGTACATCTCTGTTATATAGACTCTGGTAGTTCGACATTCCCTCACATGGGAAGAGAAGGTACTGGTTATTATTCTTCATAAGTGCATACGAAGAATACGCAAGGAAGCCTCGCAGGAGGTCTGAGTTTCATGTGCATGGCGCTGGGCTGCATCCACCAGGCACTGGGAGCGCTGTGCGTACCTCTCCTACTGGAACCCAGGGATTGGCACTACAGAGGGTCTTTCCGTTCATCAAGGAATAGGCTAGAACTTGTCCCAACCCTTCCCATCTTCCACTGCTGTCTTTCATAGCATCTCCTTCAGTATCGTGTTGAAGCTCTTGACGAGGCCATTGGTTTGGGGGTGGTGAGGTGAGGGCTAGTTCGAGGGCATTCATGTGAGGAGACAATACACCAGCTGCAGAATGAAATTACTCCCTGAACGCCCCCCCGTTCAAGATCTATGCCTGTCCTATTGACTAACTCCTATGTGATACATTTGGCATCGATGGTCCTCAGTATCTTCTTGTCCGCACATAGGGCATTCATGTGAGGAGACAATACACCAGCTGCAGAATGAAATTACTCCCTGAACGCCCCCCCCCCCCCGTTCAAGATCTATGCCTGTCCTATTGACTAACTCCTATGTGATACATTTGGCATCGATGGTCCTCAGTATCTTCTTGTCCGCACATAGGGCATTCGTGTGAGGAGACAATACACCTCAGCAGGTAGCTGTGGCATTAAATTACTCCCCTGAACGTTCAAGATCTATGCCTGTCCTATTGACTAACTCCTATGCGATACATTTGGCATTGATGGGCCTCGATACCTTCTTGTCCACACATATGGCACTTCCTTGTCTCTGCAGCATGCACTCCAGGTTCTCGTCGACATACCGTAGGCGCTCTAATTATGCGTCCTTTCTAATTCTGCGTGCACTCCGGGGACTAATTTGCGTAACGAGATTATGTATGGCAGCATGGCAGCTAGCTCGAAGCGCACACAGTACAGTTGAATGGCGAAGAAGGCTCATCACATCACTGCCTGTGAACGTTGATGTATAAAGACACAGTTGCGATATGGCTGGGACATCAGTGAAGGTACGAGAAAGCAACTCATTTATACCGCACTTATGTATTCTGTGCCCCAGGATACGGACGCCCCACGTAGGAGAAAAGGCAGCGACAGTCCGACAACCGGGAATAACACAACCGCTATGCAATAGCCTTGTCTACACTCGTCTGACTTCAGTATCTAGCGTGGTGTTTCTAATCATGCGTCGAAGTTTGGCTGATCCAATTTCTATTGTTGCGTTGTATTTCAAAAATAATTATTTTTTGAGCGACGCATAATTAGAGCGCCTACGGTACCTGCAGGTACGTAGTCATCAGCCAGTTGTCCCGCTCCGCTTGCTGTTTTGGCCTTCCTTTCATCAACTCAGATTCTTGATTAAGTCAGTCGCATGGTGTTGATTAGCTGCTCTATTGCAACCTTCTCTGTCGCCGCCTCCACTGTTCACACTCAGCCAACCACTTCTTCAGCAAGCCCTGTAGCAGTAGCTTCGACACTCCTGCTTTCTCTGCTCCTCCTGTTGCCATCTCAATGTTCGCCTTGCAACTCCTTCTAGACCTCATCGTCATCATGTACAAACTAGCTGTACTCTGCTGTCAACTCCTCTAATGGATCTTGTTGCTTCACACAGGAACGATTGATCCCCCGCTGCCACCAAATGTGATGGTCCCAACCTCCACACACGAATTGTCAGGAACTCAACGATTATTCAAAGTATGCAGTCAGGTACGTACGGCAAGGGCAAGAAAATATTTCACGAACAATACAAGCAAGTACATAAAGTTTTTAAGTTTTGGAAACTGGATCTTGTTGCTTCACAAAAGAACGATTGATCCCACCGCTGCCACCAAATATGATGGTCCCAACCTCCACACGCGAAATGTCTGGAGCCCAATGATTAATTCTTCGAAGTATACAGTTTAAGTTGTTGGAAAATGGATCTTGTTGCTTCACAAAGGAATGATTGATCCCACCGCTGCCACCAAATGTGATGGTCCCAACCTCCACACACGAAGTGTCTGGAGCTCAATGTTTATTCTTCGAAGTACACAATGAGGTACTTGTTGGAAAATGTAGGGATGACATCATAAAAAAAAGAAATCTATAGGCTAGTGTACTTACAAAAGGTCTAATTTTGGAAATGAGGGTAACGGGGGGAGGGGGAGGGGTGCATAGTGAAAACAGGGGGTGGATACAAGACCTACGTACGTACGTATTATTTACAATATTGTGACTAATCTTGAGTATCAATACGTAGTTTCAAGAGCCCACCAGTTCAAAGTTTTGAGGATTGTGTTGTGGTTAGATTGCCACTGATTAGATACCCCCTGCCAGCAAAGCGCTGAACACTGTCAAGTGCTGCTTTGTCGTACAGTTGGTGAGGGTCCCAAACTGCTGCACAGTATTCCAGCCTAGGTAGGATTGCTGACCTATAGATTTGGTTCCTGGTGGCGGGAGGTGCCTGCTGCATTTTTCAATACATCAGGCCAATTTGCTGTTTGGCTTTTTTGCACGTTGACTGGATGTGGTCCTTCCACTTGAGGTCAGATGACAAAGTTACATGTACCCCAAGGTACTTTACAGACCTGCTAAGGGGATACGTATGAATGCCGTCCACATATATGGGTCGCCTGGAATGGTGGTTATGAAGGGGTACTTTTTTCCCAAGTGGAGTTAACTTGGTCCTGGAAGTAGCTGCCCCTGCGAGTTTCTTGGACTTCTTTGGCCTGTGAGGGGACAGCTGCTGGTGCTCACTGTCATGAGAGTCCAGCACGCTCCCTGAGCCAATGTCCTCCCTTTCAGAGTCACTCATTCGTAACATATAAATACAAACCACGTCTTGTCTACTACAGGTTCAGACACAATAGCATCAAGACATGGATACACGTCAGGAGAGACAAAAGGGAAAAAGATAAACCGAATCATCTCTGATTCTAGTTGCTGACTACTCTTAGACTAGACTCTTCACCGAGACTATGACTACTCATATGAGCTGACGTGCAGATACGGGATATACCCGGGTACTCGCTCACGTATGCGCACAGAACTTTTAGATTTTATCAGCAGACCATGAGAAACGAGGACATCACCGTGAGAGCAGGGCTGAAATCATAAGTCTCACGGGGGGAGTTGAGAGGTCTGATCTTCTCCCCTACTACTATCAGCATAGCTTGTAGTTCGGTTGGCCTAAGACCCCCACAAAATTTCCTTACCTAACCGCCCACATACAATAGCAGTGGCACCCAACACAGCTTGTTATCTTACACCCCTATTAATGCACACCCAAGACAGCTTGTGTTAAAACTGCTTACCT
Source organism: Axinella damicornis (assembly GCA_963931865.1). NCBI lineage: Eukaryota > Metazoa > Porifera > Demospongiae > Axinellida > Axinellidae > Axinella > Axinella damicornis. Next base: position 7,580,690 of record OZ007509.1, read on the forward strand.
GTGTATCCTATCGATATGGCTATCCCCACTTCTTCATGGATTATCTGCTGCTTGATGAGCGCTTCTGCTGCAGTCAAGATACCTCGTACTACCTCGAGCTATAAGAACAGTGGAAACAGCTCCAGCTATCGCTGATGTTGATATCAGCATCTGGCTGTGGTGGTGAGCTGTCCCTGGTTACACACCTATATAACTTATGCCTACTACGACTTGTCTCACTGAACCTCCTGCTGGCTATTTCACAAAGTAGACGCCACTTGCACGGGAAATTATATATACATACGCATGTGTAATGAAGGCGCATGGTCCGGCAGTAGGTGGGGCTTTGGCTGAGTTTCTCCTGAATCGGATGCATTGATTACAATGGTCAAAATGTGCCGAGCACCATACCATACAAGGCAGTAAGTACAAACCACAAAGTTAGCCTACCGACTAAAAATGTCTGGGTCCCCCTCACACTATAGTTATGAGCCGTCATACCTGTACTGGGTGAACAATCCCCTTGCGTAGCAATAGTGCAATGTCACCACGATAATTCTTACCAAGGTACCACATCTTACTTCATTTTCTCTCTCTCAGTACAAAACCTTGTGCACATATCATGTTTACAAACAGGAGTGAGCCTCTTAACCTATACTCTGTTGTACATTATGCCCCCGTACAGCACAGATGATTGTATGGTTAAGCCTGTTCTCTCTCTCTCTCTCTCTCTCTCTCTCTCTCTCTCTCTCTCTCTCTCTCTAGGAGCACTGCCAGCGGGAACTCTCTCAGTTGGAGAAGACTATCCGCAAGAGGCAAGGAGAGCTAGATGCTATCCTGCCCCGGTTCCAGGAGCATCGGGATGAGGAGGAACATCTGAACACCAGGTGTGTGAATGTGAAGGAAATGTCAGAGTGCATGTATGCTTGTAGTGGAGTAGATAAGGTAGCACAAGAGGTACACATAACGCCGTAGCTACCGTAGTCACCCATTAATATGCCCCCCCCCCCCCCCCTATTTTGTACACTACATCTAGCCGAAAGTGGGGAGGGGACGTATTTTCGAGTATGCAAATTAGTCTGACTATACACCCCCTCATTTTGCTACTATAATTATGACACTGCCAAGGTTCATGTTCACAGTTACAAAAGTACAAACGATCGCCAGTACTGTTCGTGGTCATTATGCATATAGTTTCCCTACATTGGCGAGAAGTCTTGGAGCTGCCACTTCAACGCGAGGGCCATAACGTTCACAACGACTTCGCTGTAGCCATCCTCAAGAACAGTAATACTGTCGTTCATGTACCACGGGACATTTCCTGGTATTTCCTGCTGAAGAGTGGCAACAAGATGATTTGTATCATTGACGTCAACAGTGACTACTCTGAGGGACAATCTGAAGTTGTGCACGTGTAGTTTAGATATTCCAGACGACGCTAATCAGGGGGCGTTAAAACTAGTCAAACTACCCTGTGTGGGAACTTGGCCGAGAGGGGGGAGGGCGTATTTTCGAAGGGGGCATATAGCCGCGTATTAGCTGGAGACTACGGTACTAAGTATTTCATTGCACGGTTTTGTGTGGCTACTATTCAAGGGCGATGACAATTTGAGGGCAATGTTTAGTATGAATACATAATCTTTCGGATTCGAGAAGTTGAGCAACAATGAATCTGTGTCAGAATGACCATTCGAGGCAGCAAAGTTATTCCTTCGTTGCTGGCTGACAGATTTTCATGATGCTGAACCTAGCGCTGAAGAAAGTACGTAGTATGTGGAAACTGATCCCTAGGGTACAAAGTTCTTTAACTGTTAGCTGGCAGTAGTACACTCTTATTGACTGCATGACTGTCAACTACTGTGCAGCATTTCACCTGCTGAAGATTATAGTCAGCTACATACAGAGCAAGTGTGGTGAGAATAATATTGTGGATGCTACCTTGACAGGATACAGTACGTGTCTTTAAGAGATGACAGCCATTTGTGAAACCATTTACGTTACTATGTTGCAGTTCTACCGAAAATGAAACTCTACGTAAGCAAAGCTCCGGAAGATCCGTAAGCGAGTCTCCTGGAACGATCGGAAACTTATGTACAAACCCAGCACTATTCGCATGAAGCTTCCTCTTCTTTGAAAGTACCTGAAGATCATTTTTGGAAGGAGCCTTCCAGTCTGCAACAAACCTGCCCATCAAGTGCAAGTAGGAAACTTTTCTGAAGGACGGTGAAGTAGGGGCATGATCATTGCTGGCTCTTTCTCCCCTCCCTCTTCATCTCTCCACCTCTCTCCCTCTTCATCTCTCCACCTCTCTCCCTCTTCATCTCTCCACCTCTCTCCCTCTTCATCTCTCCACCTCTCTCCCTATTCATCTCTCCACCAATCTCCCTCTCCATCTCTCTATCTCTTCACCTCTCCACCTCCTCTCTACTTCTCTATCCCTCCACGTCTCCGCCTCACACCCTCCCACCTCCTCTCTACCTCTCTATCCCTCCACCTCACACCCTCTCCCCTCACACCCTCTCCACCTCCATTCTACCTCCGCCTATCTCCCACTACACCTCTATCCCTCCCCCTCTCTCTCCCTCCCATGCATAGGCTGAAGGGCTGTGAGCAGCGTCGTTCAGAGCTGTTTGCCAAGCAGGGCCGCGGTCAGCAGTTCTCCAATATGGGAGAGAGGGATGCTTGGATCAAGAGGGTAAGAGTCATGCAGAGGTCTCTTTGTATTCCAACCTGGGCAAGCATTACTGGGCAGTGTTAACTTCTTGGACAATACCATGTGGCCATCTGGTACATTTAACTTCATACCAGTGTGTGTACGTATGCACGTATGTAGCTGTGCTGGAATGTCATCTTTCCTTCACTGCATTCTTTGCAGGAGGCTCGGTCCTTGTCCGCATCCATTGAGGCCAAAGAAGTGCAGGTAGCTGCTGGTAGTGAACGATATGTGTTCCAAATCTAAGTGGTCTTGTGTAATAGTTACCTGCAGGACCTCAGGTAGTGTGTGTTTGTTTGGTAACTTATAGTCTGCAAGCAAGCTCTGGGAGGACGTGGAGCAGTTGAAAATGAAAGTGATTTGGAGCACAATTGTGTTCCAAATCTAACATGTGCTGTTGTGTAGAGGTGATTACCTGCAGGACCTCAGGTAGTGTGTGTTTGTTGTAGATCCGCAAGCTCCGGGAGGATGTGGAACAGTTGAAAGTGAAAGTCCAGCGGCAGGAACAGGAGATTAAGGTGAGTGTTGGTGGTGAGGAGGTACGTACGTATGTTGGTATACACTTGTAGTGATTGTGGGGTTCATTGTTGGTTGTGAGGGTGTAGGTGGTGAGGGTGGGTGTGGAGGTATGTGATGAGTGAGGGTGGGTGTGGAGGTATGTTGGTATAGTGATGAGTGAGGGTGGGTGTGGAGGTATGTTGGTATAGTGATGAGTGAGGGTGGGTGTGGAGGTATGTTGGTATAGTGATAAGTGAGGGTGGGTGTGGAGGTATGTTGGTATAGTGATGAGTGAGGGTGGGTGTGGAGGTATGTTGGTATAGTGATGAGTGAGGGTGGGTGTGGAGGTATGTTGGTATAGTGATGAGTGAGGGTGGGTGTGGAGGTATGTTGGTATAGTGAGAGTGGGTGTGGTGGTATGTTGGTATACACATGTAGTGATGAGAGTGGGGCTCAGTTGTGAGGGTGTAGGTGATGAGGGTGGGTGTGGAGGTATGTTGTCAGTGATGAGTGGGTGTGGGGTCAGCGTTGGTTGTAAGGGTGTGTATAGATGAGTTGTAGAGGGTGTAGAGATGACAACCTGTGGGTAAGGAGTGCAAATGGGCACCTTTACCACCTCCTGCCTTCCTCCCCCTCCACTATCATGTAGGAGCGAAATGATGATCTGGACCAGCGCAGAGTTGCCATAGACCGGACCAGTCGGGAGCATGCCCAGCTAAAACTGAAGAGAGATGACCTCACTAACCAGAGAAAGTGAGGACTGTCTTTAGCAACTGGGAGGGAGGGAGGGTGGGAGGAAGAGAGGGAGGGAGGGTGGGAGGGAGGGAGGGAGGTCGGGCGGGAGGAAGGGAGGGAGGGAGGGTGGTGGATGGGTGGGCAGGAGGAGGGAGTGATGGTGGGAGAGGAGGAGAGGAGGGAGGGTGGGTGGATGGGTGGGTGGGGGGAGGGAGAGAGGAACCAGGGAAGGAGTGAGGGAGAAAGGAAAGAGGGAGGGAACGAAGTAGACTATTCAATAATACCCCCAACACTTTGTACTGTATCTAATCGCGAGAATACTGTACACTGTTCATTGAGGAATGTTCATGACAATAAGATTTGTTTACAAGCTCTACATACTCTTGTTTGTTTCCCTCTCTGAGTTCAGTACGTCTATTTTCCCCCAAAGGGAGCTGTGGCGTCGTGAGGCAGCTGTTGATCAGACCATCCAGAATGCCAGGGATGAACTGACCAAGTGTGAGAGGAACCTTAGGGGCACGGTGGGAAAGGTACGTGGCATCCTTCAGATCCCCCCACCCCCAGATATTCTCTTTTTGTATTGTTCACTCCTTTTCTCTCAGTTTCCTTGGCGTTGTACAGCATTACCTTGTTACCCATGTACTTCCACTGGCGATAGCGTCTCATTTGGTTTTTACCCTTTCCGGCCCTTGTTGTATATGAGTGTCTATTATATTTACCCCGTGCGCATGCGCAGCAGGGGGTAGAGTGATTGGTTTGTGTCTGTCAGTCTGTCCGCTGGTTCCATACAGTTGCAGCAATGAAGGCCTTGTTGAGACTTTACTTCACAATACAATCGTCAGAATTCAGAAATCACTAGCGTCTACATAACTCACACACCTGAATCCACTCGAGACGTACAGAAAAGCGAGCGAAACTCCAAAATTCTAATTTATACAACTTAACCACACCCTCTTTCTAACATTACTGACACAACTTACGGTATCTCTGCATGCTGATAGTGCTGTAAATTGTGGCCTAGCTCAAGTAGCTCATCGTGCATGCTGTATGAATTATCGGTGGTATGCCTATAGCTGTCAAGTCAAAGTTGCACACGGGGTACGTGCTCTGCTGAGCACCTCTAGTAGCCTAAGTTATACATGATGCATGTAAGTTCTTGGACAAGATTCGATCAGTATATAATCCCCTCCCCCCTTTGTTGTATATGAGGGTGTACTGGTACATGATGCATGAAACATAATTGGCTTTTGGACAAGGTTCTGATCATTCTATAACCCCCCTCTCTCCCTCTCCCTCCTCCTCCCCCCCTCTCCCTCTCCCTCCTCTTCCCCCCCTCTCTCCCTCTCCCCCCAGGCTATCAACCATGGCATTGATACCGTGAGAAGGATAGTAGAAGAGAAGCAACTGACTGGAGTGTATGGGCCTCTCATTGAGAACTTCACCTGTGAACCGAGAGTGTTCACAGCAGTGGAAGTCACTGCAGGAAACAGGTGAGGCCGCGGGTGATGGTGTATTCCTGGTAGGGGGAAACAGTTGGGGGGAAGAGGCGGGTGATGGTGCACTCCTGGTAGGGGGAAACAGTTGGGGGGAAGAGGCGGGTGATGGTGTACTCCTGGTAGGGGGAAATAGTTGAGGGGAAGAGGTGGGTGATGGTGTACTCCTGGTAGGGGGAAACAGTTGGGGGGAAGAGGCGGGTGATGGTGTACTCCTGGTATGGGGAAACAGGTGGGGGGAAGAGGCGGGTGATGGTGCACTCCTGGTAGGGGGAAACAGTTGGGGGGAAGAGGCGGGTGATGGTGTACTCCTGGTAGGGGGAAACAGTTGGGGGGAAGAGGCGGGTGATGGTGTACTCCTGGTAGGGGGAAACAGTTGGGGGGAAGAGGCGGGTGATGGTGTACTCCTGGTATGGGGAAACAGGTGGGGGGAAGAGGCGGGTGATGGTGCACTCCTGGTAGGGGGAAACAGTTGGGGGGAAGAGGCGGGTGATGGTGTACTCCTGGTACAGGAAAGTGTGTTCTGTGTTATTCTAGTGAAATAGAGCTTTGCTCGATCAGCTACTGCCCCCACCTTCGCGTACGTGAGCAGTCTGGTGCCAGGTAGCTCTCTGTTCAGAGGTCTCAGTTCTGTGCGTCATGGCACATGACAGTTATCTCTTTGTACTTCAGAGGTCTCGCCTACCTCGCGGCGTCTGTGTGAGTCTGGCATAGCTCCTTACTCAGATGCATCAACAGTCTCTAGGCGATAGCGTCTCTATAGGCATCTTGTCAATACAAAAATAAGTGCAAAGGTCATGCGGGTCACTAGTCTAGTCCGTCCCGCCCATCACCCCCACCCCCAAATACCTACTTCCATTAGTCTCACACAATACAAAAGTGCAAAGGTTGTTTGTCACCCGCTCACACATGCTTAAAATATGGGTGGGGACCACTACTAAATGTGACTCAGAGACGAAATGTAGTGGTCAGATCACTAACCAGTTGTGCTTCAGCTCCACCATGAATGCTATTTCAAGTTCCACGAACACTGTACCATCATGTGTGGGTGACTGTCATACACACCAAACGTTGAATGTGCCTGCATTGGCAGTTACGAATGAGTGCCAGATCCACACAATATGAGGTACTTACGTTCATTTGTATGCATAGATGCTTGCCTTCTGCTACGCAAGTCATTTCACACAATCCCCGGCCATACTCATCCGCACACACACTCACACACACACACACACACACACACACACACACACACACACACACACACACACACACGCTCACGTATACCTCAATCTGTGCAGGCTGTTCCACATTATTGTGGAGTCGGACCGCACCGCATCACATATCCTCTCTCTGATGAACAAGCATAAGATGGCTGGAGAGGTGACCTTCCTCCCCCTCAACAAGCTCAAACCACCCAATCCAGAGTACCCCAACAATAAGGCATGGAGTGTGTCCAGTAAAGCTGTAGTATAACTTTGCTAGTAATTATCTACGGTGATGATAAAGCCAAAAGTCAGTTGTGCTTTCAAGCCTACAATGTAGCTGAATATACAGTTGATTTACTTCATGGCATATATAGAAAACCTATGTTCTCCTATCTCCTCTCTCATTTCTCCTCTCGCCCTTTTCCTTTCTCCCTCTACACTTTCCTCCATCTCTTCTTCTTTCCCCCTTCCTCCTTTTTCCTCTCCCTCTCCCCTCCCTTTGTGCACTGTCCCTCTCCCTCTCTCTGTTCTTTCCTTCTTCCCTTTCCCTCTTGACAATACCCCCCCCTCAGGATGCAGTGCCAATAATCCAGCAAATGCAGTTCAACCCCATGTTCAAGCCGGCAATCATGCAGATATTTGGGAGGACCCTCATCTGCCGAGACATGGACAGGGCGTCCCACTTTGCCAAGAATTCTAATCTTGACTGCATCACACTGGAAGGTATGGTGGGATAACCATGCAGGGTTTCTGTTTTTAGGAATGCCTGAGAAAACTTCTAAACATGTAATTCATGTATGCTAGCCGAGAGTCAAAAAAGCCTTCCTTGGTGAGTTGACATTGGCTTCAAGTTAGCCCATTCTGTGTATTAGCGACCGAAGCTGAAGTGTGTATCCAATATTCTTATTATTGTCAACATCATAGACGAAAATCGCACTGGCTTGTATCTCCCTCTCTTCTCAGGAGACCAGGTGAGCCGGAAGGGCACATTGACAGGAGGGTACTATGACTCTCGGAAGTCCCGGCTGGATTTGCAGCGTCAGATGTGGGAGAACAAGCGGCAGCTGGAAGCAGCTGAGGGAGAGAAGGCAGACCTCAGGCAGCAGCTGGAAGATATCCTCTACTAACCAACTTACCCACCACAACTCTTTTCTTTTGCAGCCATGAATCCCCATGCTGTACGTTTTCAGTCATTGTCTCTGACAAGCCTTCTTAGAATGCTGCGTGGAAATGGAGGGAGAAGCTGGTTTCTGAACCAGCCTATGCATTGAGTGACGAATCAGCTCAGATAAGAGGCTTCCATGTATTCCTTTGGGGTATAGCGACTGAAATAGCCTGTTATTGAGTAACACTCTGGTAAGTGCAGCCCTGGAGCAGTATTGTCTGTTTAGTTGACCTTGACTGTGGTGCACAGTTGGATGGTCAGATCACTCAGGTCTTGGGAGATATCCAGAAGGTTGAGACCAAGCAGGTCCAGCTCCGGTGAGTGAAGAGTGCCCGTGAGGGAGATCAGGAAGGAAAACAGGGATGCACCACAAATGGGGGTCACCCCCCCCCCCCCCCCCCCCCCCCCAAAGAACACCAACCCTTGGGTTGTTACAGTTGTTGTTGGTTTCATACGAACCCCCCTCGCGTGCATACTACAGACTAGGAACAAGTACGTAGAATAATAATGGACACGGGCTCTTCTCATGTCTCACAGAGAAACGTTTGAGCGTCAGAAGATGGACATTCGATCTCTCACACAGGAGCACCAGGCTAACAAGAGGGCCCTCGAACCAAAGGTACACTTTGTGCCATGGGACACCCCTTCACTCACAAATCTTATGTGAAACTTTCATGACATGCAGTTTTGTTGTGGCTCTGACACGATATACATTCTGTAGAGCGATCCTATTTACATGTACAATACTACTTTCCTCCACTATCCCTTCACCCTCCCCCTCCCCCCGCCCCCTTCCCCCTCTCCCCTCTCTCCTCCCTTCCCATTTCCCCCTCCTTCCTCCCCATTCCTTCCCTCCTCCTTCCCCATTCCTTCCCTCCTCCCTCCCCATTCCTCCCCTCCTTATTTTCCCCACTCTCCTCCCTCTTACTCTTCCTCCCTCCTTCCTTCCTTCTCTGCCCTCCCTCCTCCCCTCCTCTTTCCCCACTCTCCTCTGCTACTCCTTCCTCCTCCTTCCCTCCTCCATCTATTCCCCCTTTCTTTCTCAGGAGCGATCCCTCCTTAAGCAGGAGGGAGACACCCAGTCCATGCAGAGTTCACTGGCAGCACTGCAATCAGAGCTGGGTACCGAGCTGCTATCCCAGCTGGACTCTGGCGAACAGGCAGAGGTGTGAGCATTTTACACATTTTGTGAGCAATCTCAAGTGGCTCTCTTTGTATTTGGTCCATCCTTCGGTCTTTTATAGAGGATGCATGCATACATCTATCCTCCCCCAGGTTGAGCAGCTAGCTGATGAGATCCAGTCTCTCCAGCAGCAACTCAGAAGCAGCCTCAAGGACAGAACTCAGGTGAATTATCACTTAGCACATGATCTCTGTGACTGAATTCCAGAACTGAAATGAAACCACATCATTCCATCATCCTACGTAGAAGCAAAAGCAAGCACCAATATTAAGATATGTATTTGCCTTTCAAAGGGAACTAAACTAAGGGGGGCAAAGTATTGGAGGGAGGGAGTGTCGAAGCTAATTTGCTTCTAATTATTGTAAGGACAGGCTCTTTTGGGGGGGGGGGGGGGGGGGGGGGGGGGTAACCAAGAGTTAATAATCTCATTAATTTTTGTGGATTCTTGCCAATGGTTAAATTGGTGTATGACACTGTCGCACCCATTCACTTTGAATTCTGTTCCTTTACTCCACACAATCTGCTCCACACATTCCTTCCCCAATCACCAGCTTGAGAGTGAGAAGAACACCCTGGAAAATCTCCTCTCCAGCAATCTACTGAAAAGAAAGGAGGAGCTACTGCGGGTAATTATGCGATGTCCCAGTTGAGAATGCTGGATGTGTGTACTCTGCTCATATCTAGGCTCCTCCCAATCAGGGAATAAATACAGTCTGGCCTATTCATTACATTACGAGAGTCACTTCTCACTTGTACAGAAGTTGATTGGGGCAAGCCTGAGCGAGCCCCACACTAGCGTGACTGCATTGCGCTGTGCGTGTGTATGTTTGCTTGCTTGAATCTTGCAAGTACCGTAAATTTTAAATCAGCGAATTTCACTTGCATGTGCACAATAATATTCAAATTCAACGAATTCTAGCTACGCACCTCCTCGATGCAAGGAATCGTGAACCGTCTAGCTACCTGTTCGACCGACGATGGCAACAACAAAGACGGAGAGACCACTCGTGGACATTGGCTAGAGCACCACAAACATTCTGCCTCCTCGGTGGCGACACTCGGACAAAGACGGTGACTGCTCGTGGGTCTACCGCCATGGCCGGTGATGTTGCTGCTAGACTGCTTCAGCTAAACGCTAACCTGACTCACAGTTGCTGTGATGTGTACGAGTGTACGTTTAGTGCCATAATTCTGTGGCCTATGCTCATTGCCCAGTCACATTCTGATGACAGTCATGTGAATGCAAACTGCTCCTCGCATGTCCTGGTGCATGCACTTCGCTCAGGCTCGCCCTCCAATGTCCTGCATTCCACTAGTAATTATGTGTGGGCTACTTGCACTAAGCTCAAGACAGGGAGAGGTGATAATCTGAGTATAGCATTGGTGTTTGAGTGCACTCAATGGGGACTAAACCGCATGGGTACTAGCCTCGTTCCCAGGCCACACGGTTCCTCCCACGCTGACTTGGAACGAGGGTACATGGGTACCAGCTTCCTCCCTTTGTTCTGTATAGGAGCTGGAGGAGCTCTCTCATACTGGCAAGCGGCAACAGCTGGAGATGCAGACGAGCTGAGTTTGAAACACCTCTGTGCCACCATTGAGCAGACCAGGAGCAGGCTAGAAGGTCTGCCCACAGTGCATGTTCCAACCTCTGTGTAATAATATTCCCTCCCCCCTGAAGTGAGGACACCCTGCTAATCAGGACGCAGATGTTTTGGCCCATGTTCCTGACTGTGTGCACACTGCAAGTATGGGGGGTATGTGCATTTGAACTATATCCACCCCCGCTGAAATTAAACCCTATAACTCTGATGCCTGACCTTGAGAATCAGGAATGGTGGGTATGCACATGAATCCTGGATGGCTGTTCTGTGTTTCTGTGAGCCCTGCCTGCTATTTGACGTCCACTGTAATTACACTCGCTCTCTTAGCATTATCGTCAAGATTCTAAAGTACGTACATTGGTCTAGAGCTGTCAGTCTGTTACGTGGCTGTGCACACACGTGTAGTGGTATGCCATTTGAGGGTCGGTACTAATTGTAGCTCATTCTGTCTTTGCTTGACTTTGACCCAAGGTATCATAGTTACTTAAGGCTCTGATGTATATATGTACATGTAGAGATGGAGTCCACCATGTATACACTGCTAAATGCAAAATGTGCCCTTTGCTAGCCTCTTGCCCAGACCACACCCCCTCGTGGGGAGAAATGGTCTGGTGAACGAAGTCGACTTTCTTGTGCTTGATGCAAACTATGGAGTGTATAATCATTACGTTAATCCTGTGGTATGAACGTGTCCACTAAGGCTTCTGTGCCGACCAAGCGCGATCATGGCTACTCATTTTGGGAGAGAAGATGTACTAACCTTTTGCCGCTCACCCACAGCCTATAGAAGGCATCCTTAAGCCTTCGCCGTCCACCGAATCTGCTTCCCATTTATGGGGGGCATGCATTAGCTTACACCGAGAGGGGGCCATTCGTTGTACTTGATCCCTTTACTGACCTTGCTTCCTTCATAAGCAATGTCACAGGGCTCACAACTGACACAATCGAGTGCAAAAGTCTTCAGAAGTGTCGCCACAACATAGCCTTTCCAGTAAAGCGCTAAGGGCAAACTGGTATGGCAAAGGCTCTTGGCTCTTGTCTTCTCCAGCTTGTAAGTATTAAAAGCCAGTGCTATATACATAAGTCTCGCAATCTCGTTGATCCTTACCACATTCCGGTATAAGCCATTCACCAGACCGGTGTGGTCTGGGCACGAGACTATCTTTAAGCAACACTTGAATTGCTTGACCCCTTCACATGGTTTCTGAAGGTATGAATCTCATTATGCCTCCCTTGGTTACCACCCTCTCCTCCCCCTCTTCAGAGGTGGAGTCCACCATTGATGAGCACACTAAGAGGACCAAAGAGCTGGAGACAGCCCTGGATAAGTGGAAGGTATACCACTGTGTATAACAGTCAGTACTAGGGATGCCATGATAGTCTTGACATAAACTCTGTGGTAAATCATATTTTCTAGACATGTTGCTTTATAATATGAAACGATGTTACATAACTTTGCAGATTATGATCCTTTCCTTGCCAACGATTTCATATGACACCATGAGACTCTGGCAGTATCCATATAGGATGGCCTTCAGTTCAATGCCTATTTTTCAGCTTGGTGGTGGAGATGCAAGTGCTTTTGTCTTCCCGTTGGTCACCACTCGAGTGCTCTCTTTGACTCTGGTTGTCAGTACAGCTCTTACGAAAGGCCCACAAACATTCTGACCACACTGTTGTGCAGTCATTCACTGATGCTTATGTGCCGAAACTCAACGTGCAGGCAAAGTTGTGAGCGCTGTAACAACTTTTCGGTCTTCCCCTTTGACCGCCATTGCTGACTCGCTCGATCGATTGACTGAGCATGGTCGTCATGTGACATGTGCGTTAATTGGAACCAACTGGCTTCACTGCTGGCCAATAGCTCTGACTACCAGTAGTGTGGTTGCCAGTTGTTTATGTGTACATAAATTCCATGGCTTAATTGGGTGACAGTTTCCTATATCCTGACATCCCTTATTTGGTGGTTCTGTATCCCCACATGCACCTGTGGTATGGAAGCCTTGCACAGCAGTAAGTACAGAGCAAGGATTCATGCTCTGTTGTGAATACGTAGGCCCTGCAGCTCAGAGTATATTTGCAGGTACAACAGTGAAGCCACATGAACATTACACTCCTGGTAGAGGAAAAATTATTTGATAGGAATGGCCTACAAAGATTCTGACTGCATCGTCGTGATCACTACCATGCAGTAACCTAACCACACAATTTTGGTGCTGAAACTCACCTTGGTGGTTGAGATACAAGTGCTTGAGCGCTCTCTTCAACTCCTTACCGCACCACACCACACCCTCGTCGCTCGCCACACCACATCCTCATCACTCACTACACCACACCTTCCACACCACACCCTCCTCTCTCACTACACCACTCTCCTCACTTACCACACCACACCCTCCTCAGTCACCACATCCTTATCACTCACTACACTGTACCACATCATCACTCACTGCACCACACCCTCCTCACTCACTGTACTACACCTTCCTCACTCATCACCCCACACCCTCATCACTCACTGCACCACACCTTCCCACTCACTACACCACACCCTCATCGCTCACTTCACCACACCCTCATCACTCGCTACACCTCACCCTCCCAACTTGCTGTACTGCACCCTCCTCACTCACCCTCCTCACACATTACACCACACCCTCATCGCTCACCACACCACATCCTCATCGCTCACTACACCACACCTTCCACACCACACCCTCCTCTCTCACTACACCACACCCTCCTCTCTCACTACACCACTCTCCTCACTCACCACACCACACCCTCCTCAGTCACCACATCCTCATCACTCACCACACCACATCCTCATCACTCACTACACCACACCCTCCTTACTCACTGTACTGCACCTTCCTCACTTATCACCCTACACCCTCCTCACTCACTACACCACACCCTCCTCACTCACCACTCCACACCCTCGTCGCTCACCACACCACACCCTCCTCAGTTACCACATCCTCATCACTCACTACACCGCACCACATCATCACTCACCACACCACACCCTCGTCCTCATCGCTCACTACACCACACCTTCCGCACCACACCTTCCTCACTCATCACCCCACACCCTCCTCACTCACTGCACCACACCTTCCCCACTCACTACACCACACCCTCATCACTCACTTCACCACACCCTCATCACTCGCTACACCTCACCCTCCCAACTCGCTGTACTGCACCCTCCTCACTCACTATACTTCACCCTTGTCACACATTACACCACACCCTCATCACTCGCTACACCATGCACACCTTCCACACCACACCCTCCTCTCTCACTACACCACTCTCCTCACTCACCACACCATACCCTCCTCAGTCACCACATCATCACTCACTACACCACACCACATCCTCATCACTCACTACACCACACCCTCCTCACTCACTACTGCACCTTCCTCACTTATCACCCCACACCCTCCTCACTCACCACACCCTCATCGCTCACCACTCCACATCTTCATCGCTCACTAAACCACACCTTCCTCACTCACCACTGTGACACCACACTCTCCTCACTCACCACACATCCTCATCACTCACTACACCACACCTTCCACACCACACCCTCCTCACTCATCACCCCACACCCTCCTCACTCACTACACCACACCCTCCTCACTCACTGTACTGCACCCTCATCACTCACCACACCACACCCTCCTCACTCACTACACCTCACCTTCCCCACTCACTGCACCTCACCTTCCTCACTCACTGTACTGCACACTCATCAGTCTCACCACACCACACCCTCCTCACTCATTACACCACACCCTCCTCACTCACTGTACTGCACCCTCCTCTCACCTGCATCCTAGTCTGTGGAGAGAGAACACCAAGAAGCCATCAATGAAGAGGCCAAACATATGGAGAAGCTTGCCAACAAGAAGAGCCTACTACTGAAGAAGGTACGGAAAGGACTGCATGGTCACATGTCTAGCACTGTATTACCAGTCTTAGTTGGATTCACATCTGCACTGTTCCTGCCTGTATACCCACTGCAGAAAGAGGAGAGCATGCGGAAAATCCGTGAGCTAGGATCTCTCCCAGCTGATGCCTTTGACAAGTACCATGGACTGGCACTCAGCCAGGTAATCTTCTTGTTGGTATGCTAATTAATGAACAGCGGAGGTGGCAACTCCAGCACACATGTAGACTTGATGTGAACTGAGACTTGACTACACCCATACCCAGAGTTTTCACAACACTTCTGCATCTTCGAAACGAACTTCCTTTTCTCTGTAGAGCCTTCCAGTTTTTGGAGAAACTGCCCCACCTACACGCCTTCTGCCTTGCAGCATTACATGGGTGGCCGGTGTTTGCCAGACAGTATATTAATTCAGCTATGCTTACCAGATGAGGCAGTGCATACCAGGTGTTGGAAATGTCCTTCAGTGAGGATGTAGAGCCGTCAGTCGTGGGGGGTGGGTCTACCTTCTCCGGGTACTGCTTATAGTCACAACAGTGGTAACTCACCACCTCGTCCCCCCCCCCCCCCCCCCCCCCCCCCCCCCCCCCCCCCCCCCATATGCTTGTAGATGTCACCTTACAATGTGTGATATTTTATTATAGTGTGGATTATAACTGTTGGCAATCGCTATTCACCGAGCAAGAGTGCTCCATGACCAATTATTGTTTATTGCTGTGCTGGGACATAATGAGTGTACATAAGTGCAGGAAGCCAGCAACTTACTCATTGTGTGTTCACAGCCTGGTAAATATATTCATGAACAGAAACCCATACTCACTTGTGTAGCAGAACTAAGTAATATTTAAATACCAGTTTGCAGTTTTAGTGCACAAGGGCAATCTAGTTAACGGTCGAGGGCGAGATAATGCACGAGTCAAACAACAAACTAAAGCCCGAATGCACTGCAAACTGGTATCTAAACTACTCACTGACCCGAAACCAGCCATTGATCTAGATAATGCACACTAAAGTGTGCAATAAGCAATTTAATGCTCCGTCATGTGATCGATTCTGAGGTGTCTGATTCGTTGAGGGTCACGTGAGTAGCACTAAGCCTGGATATTGGTACCCGATCAGATAGCAAAACAGTACAGGTGCAGAGATCAACGGGATGCCTGGTTCAGTGACACCAGGGCCACATATATAAACTCCTGGTGACACTGTGTCAACTTTGTGATGCTTATTCTTGTATGGTATACATTGATATGCAAATAAAACTGTTTGTGAGTAATTTGTTGAGCTCAAATGGCCGACCAACTTCATGGTTGGTCTGACAGACCAAACAAAATTTGTTATAATCCACACTGTTATTATATGCATTGATTGCAGCTGTGGAAGAAGCTTCACAAGAGCAACACAGAACTGAAGAAATACAGCCATGTGAACAAGAAGGCACTGGAGCAGTTTGTCAACTTCTCGGAGCGTAAGGACAAGCTCACATCACGCAAGGAGCAGCTGGATCGGGACTACCAGGCCATCGTGGAGCTGATGGATGTGCTGGAACAACGCAAGCACGAGGCCATCCAGTTCACGTTCAAACAGGTTAGTCACTCAGGTCCTGCAAAGTAGCAGGCCTTCCTCAACAACAGTACGTACCATATCGCACGTTATTAAGTGCAGCTCATTTACAAGCGTTTACTCACTGTTGGTGCTGGTTCAACTCACACTCATACTCCTTATTAAGCACTGAACCAGAACTCTGCCATTCCGGATCCATCGAGGTTCAGTAAATTGAAGTACGAAGGTCACGTGTCACTAGTCTAGTCCTGCCCACGAACATCCCACTTCCGTCGCACACACACACACACACACACACACACACACACACACACACACGTTAAGATATTATTGAAGGTGTATTGTACTGTGGTTGTATAGTTCCTCTCTAACAGCTCTCTTTTATAGCTTGTTGTTCACTCTGTATGCCAGGTGTCCAAGAACTTCAGTGACGTGTTCAAGGAGTTGGTTCCAGAAGGCAAGGCCCAGCTGATCATGAAGAGAGCTGTTGATGTAAGTGTGTGTACTCCCCCAGGGAGCACCCCTCATCCACTGCTAGAATCATGGGAGAAGGTGCTTTAATTGTGTGGGCCAGGCTAACGTACTGAACAAGCCTCATTCCCAGGCCTTCTCACCCCAACATTTGTCGCTTGTATATAGTACTAACGTGTTAGTACTGCAAGCTACAAACGCTGGGGTGAGAAGGCTTGGGAACGAGGCTATGTACACGATGCTGCAACTATGTAGCTGCCACACGATAAGAAGGTGGGGGGTGGAGCAAGCTGTTGCCTCCTGAGAGCACAATAGAGCATGCAAATGGAACTCTTAAGTACACAAGTTCTATTGCTACCTGAGAGCATGGGAGAGTGTAGCTCAGGCCAGTAAGTGTCAGCAGAGCTGACTAAGTTCGAAACAAATGTTGATTTCCTTTCTGGTCCAGTAGTGTGCAAAGCTCTTGAATTGCGTTGTTCCCAGGCACTCGGAATGGACAGAGTGCCTGGGAACAAGGCTACATAGCATTGAAAATGATGTGATATTGGAACCTTGCTTGTCGCTTGGCTACATATATCACTGGAGTCGCCTCAATCATCAAGTGTCACAATAACTATGTCCACCACAACCAATTCCTCACAGTGCATGTGTGCTCGTGCCTTGCTTCTCTATGCCCATATGGATCAATTCTGTGCTATCAAATAGTAGGACCATGTCCATGGAGTTGTAGTTTGTCATTTTGCCCACTTGCCACAACCCCACCACATGCATACCTTTCCCAAAACATGTTGCTAAGGAAATAGCAGATACTGCTCCCCTACTGCATCTGCGTGAGTCTGGTGCCAGGCAGCTCTCGCTTTCCTCATGGCATGGCTTGTGCTAGCATGGTGCACAACAAATCTGTTTTCAGAGTTCTCATGAGCTAGCTCTCACCTCCCTCACTGCATCTGGCATGCCTTATTACTCTGACAGCCTTATGCAATAGCGTCTCTGGCAAAGAGCATTAGCATTGGGTCCAGACGTAGTGTCATGTGCTGACTCCATCTTTAATCTTAAAGTAGATGCCATGCCCTTTGCTAACTAAGTACGAAGGTGTTTATCACTAACCTAGCCCCGCCAACCAAATATCTGACTTCCATTACTGACTATTCATCCAGCATACACAAAGCAATCCTAATATGACTCAGCATAAACCACCCATTCCATGATTTCAAAGTAATAAACTTGCATGTTGGTCATGCTCGTGAAGCTCAAAATATTTGTGTTAGTCCAGTATTTGAGAATATATGTACCATTGATGATCAGCAATAAATATGCTCTCTGATGGTATAATAATCTCAGTTTGGACAAAATGAGTACATGGATGGTTTTGCTGAAGAGGATCACAAATATTGACATAATGATGTCATTGTAGTTTCCATTAAACCTGACGCAAATTCTAGTTCTTGTAGCTGCACCAGAAGCCATCTTCAGTAGCATCACTTGCTAAGGATTGCTCAAACTTGGGCCTTTGAGCAATGGAAATAGATGCCCTGCGGAGGCTCTATAGGAGTGTACTACTCTTTAGTGCCCAAGTTTTTTCTCGAGGTGTTTTTCAGTCTCTAGAACACTTAAACGTACCCTAATTTCTGTTCCCTGGTGTTGCTGGGCTCAGAACTGCTCCTACTGCAGATATGTGCTTTAACCACACCCAGTAATTAATGAACTACCAATCAAGTCTCCCAGGAAATGCCAACCTGCCGTAGCTGAAAAAACTGACCATGAAATGCTGGAGCTGTTCATGACAATTGTGGTGGGTGTCAGACTTTGTCAATTATAAACTTTTCGTACTGCAAGCGACAAAAGCTGGGCATGGAGGCCTGGAAACGAGGCTAACTTAGACTACAGGAAAGCTGGCTCTTGTTACATGAAAGGTTCCAAATAAGGGCACGATTAGGTTGCTTCTGTTTGACTGAACTTGTTCTGTGGCTACAATGCTAAGTTGGACGCTCCTTCTCATTATGGGCTCCTGCAGGTACCAACAGTGCAGACACACCATCCAACAAAGGCTACTAATGATATTCATGACCTACAAAATGAAACTGATTACGGCCAAACAGCCATTCAGTCCTCAGTTCAGCTTTAGCTTGCTGATCTCTGAACTTTTGTCCCACATTTCAGATCTTTTTCTGGTGTCACTAAGCCCACTGATGCAAAATATTGGACCCTGCTACAAGAAGGCTACCATCCAATGCCTGACACTCCTGTTACTGCCGACCTCTCTTATTGAGTGTCGAGCGTCCTGTACTGCCCTTTGCTATCTGCCCCATCATGGTCTGAGTCACGTATAAGATTGTTCTGTGGATCACTTGCAGATGATGAATAACCAACTATAATTTCAAACATAACATACAGACTAGAGCTGTGACCAATAATCAATTAATTGAATAATTGATCAATATCAAGATCTTAGACCAATTATTGGTGGTAAAATTGAGATATCAATTATTGAAATCTGCTTGTGAGTATGTTAGCGAGCACAATAAAGGGAACAGAAAATGCAATAGTTAATACTTGTACGTAGCAAACCATACTATTGTGTATTCATGGTATAACGTAGGAAACTGACATCGTAGCCTGTTAACGTATGTGTATGTTTGTAATACTTGGTGGTATGTACATATTTTGAGCTCAATGAAGCATCACTACATACATCATATGCCTCCACAAATTTTGACCAATAATTGGATAATCGGCAATTATTCAACCCCCAATAATCGGTGTTGATTCAAGGAGCAATATCACAGCTCTAATACAGACAAGTCAGCAGCACTGCACACGGTGTAGTGGGGCTTGCATAGGCTATCTCTAACCGTAACCTGACACCCAGATGTATTAAGGTTTGCAATACACCTCATAGATTGTCACACACACACACACACACACACACACACACACACACACACACACACACACACACACACACACACACACACACACACACATAGCCCCAGCCAGTGGAGGAGGAGGAGAGTACGGTTGCCAGCGGTGAAGCCACCATGGAACTGTTCACTGGAGTCTCCATAAAGGTTTATATGTAGAAGGTCACTGCCATTGGAGCAACTAGCATGCTGCTCATTACTCAGCTGAGCCTCCAATGTTGATCACTTGTAGCGTGCAAACACAGGCCCGGTACAGTTACACCTCTATGAATGTACTCATTGTGTGAAATTAAGAGCAAAACCGAGGTCGCCAGTTGTGTCCCCTAATCGTTTAACCACAAGATTTCAAGCTATCATCGTTCCCATACAATTGATGCACATGTATGTGATTTTACTTACTGTATGTGGGTTCAAATTGTTGTCAAATTTTTAACTAGCTCCTGTCCGATTATTTATTCTCTCATCAGAACTTTGATACTTTTGGACACTGCATGTTGGAATGCTTTGGTTCTTTTGGACACTCCATTTGGGAGCTACGTACCTCTACAGGGAGGAGGCCTCATTCTTCCTAGGAAGGAGGTCCTCTAACTTGATTGTCTGCATGTGAACTGAAAATAGTGTTTTCTGTTTATCTCTGATGACCTGATAATGGAACTGTGTTCGATGTTTCTTCCCCATCTCAGATCTCCTTCACTGGCCGTACCTCTGAGACTAAGGAGCTGCAACAACTTTCAGGAGGACAGAAGTCCCTTGTTGCTCTTGCACTTATATTTGCCATCCAGAAGTGTGACCCAGCCCCATTTTACCTGTTTGATGAGATCGACCAGGCCCTGGACTCACAGCATAGACACTCAGTTGCTGGTTAGTCAAACCTCGTAATGTATGTAATTCGAAATCTGTAATCACGCTAACTTGAGAAACTAGGATTACTAACCTGTTTTCATTGGTGTACTTTGCCAGTGCACTTATAGTGTGTCCTAAGAGTCTTTGAAAAAAACTCATGGGTCCTCATTTCATTGACACTGCGTACAAGCTACTTATCATGCTTTAGATACTCGCTCGTTGTCTTCGAGACCCCGCTCACACACGCTCGTTTGCACAAATAGCACATTAATGAACAATAATCATTGCAAAAGCATATTTGCGTCCTCCCACTCACACGCATGCATTCTCGCGACCCCCATTAGTACATGCACGACGCACTGTAGCAAGCACATAGTGTGCGAGGACATGAATAATGCATGGAGAGTTTGCAAGTGCTCGTGAGACTCAGGACGTACTACCGTATATTAGTGTTGTGAACCTGTACCCAATAACTGGTTATTGACCAGTTATTTCACTGCCAATCAATTATTGGATTACTATTTCAATAACCAGTTATTGTCTGCACTGGAAACGTGGTCTGTTTTGAACCATGATTGTCATCATTACATACATTTCTGAGGTTCTTTTGCAGGTTGAGGTACAGGTAGATAGGTGGGTCTCTAAGGATGTGATTGAATTAGCACACCTGTCTATACCATCACCTCCTTAAGAGACCAAAAGCCTGCAAGCTGTACTATCAATTAAGTTTACTATTGATGAGTTGACAGAGCATGCCTAATTGTCAATAACCGGTCAATATCCAATATGAGGCTTCCAATAACCGGTTAGGGTAAAATGGACAAGGTTCACAACACTACCGTATATCTTCTAAAAAATTCGGCATCCCTAATTATTCGGCACCCCTTCACGCAAATGGGAAAAATTGTCTCTAATTTCGGCAAGGGAATTCCCAAATATTTCAGAATTTAATCTCTAATTGTAATACGTTTTCGGCAGCTTGCCATCCTGTCCGAGAGGCTTAGTCAAGGAGAGAGATCGGTGGGTTCGGTGCTGTTTAAAGCCCCGAGCGGTGAAAGCTCCAAGCTGTCGCCAATGCACACGAGCCCCGGAAGTCAACCGATCACTTCGACGTAGCTAGCTACATGTCACATTCGTCCAATTGGTGAAAGCCCTGCGCTGAAGTACACTCGCAAACCTCCGAGTCTTGCCCTGACCCTGAGAGTCAACACAGATGAACACAGAACGACACGGGGTGAGTACCAGGTAACAGCCTGCCGGCGGCACAGTTCGAGATCGTTCGCTTCATACACCGACAATTTGGGCCGACGCAGGTGCTAGGCGGAGTGTCACAGTCTGTACCAAGAGGAAAGACTACGTACGTCGCCCTGCCGGTATAGCTGCTCGATCTTGAGACTTGAATCTCGAGTGGAAAAAAACCGACCGACCGACCGCGGGTAGCACTTCTAATTATTCGGCACTTTTGCATTTTGGTACAAATTTTGCGATTTTACTTCTAATTATTTCGGCAAAGCTTATGAATAATTAATAAAAACCTGCCGAATTTTTAGAAGATATACGGTATACTCGATAAGAGACAAGTGAGAAGCTTGAGTTCTGGTTTGGCGTAGACGTGAGTGTCAAGGAAAGATTTCAGTTGCTGACTGTGAAGCATGGTTTTAAATTAAGGGGGGTCGTACCTCTTTAACCCTTTCGCTGGTGACGTTATTTACCTACGCTTATAATATTAAATCGTAATGCTACGCCCCCTCTTTTTGGAGGCACACGGAGCTGTAACTTTTTTCGGTAAATTCTTGCAACTGTTTCTTTATAACACTGTATCTAGGGATTTAATGTCCAGACCATTCCAATTGTTTAAAGGATTTTCTGACTGGTTTCTTCTGTGTGAGGAAAATGGCAACCACACTACTGGTAGCCGGTGCTCGTCAGTAGCGCAAGCTAAGTACCGTATTTCTGCGATCAAATGCTGCACTCGATTAGTGGCCGCCCTCGAATAATAGCCGCACCTCCGGAAGGGATGACCAAAATAAACGCCGCCCTTGTTTAGTAGCCGTGGCTAGTATTCGAACGTCAGCAATCGATCGAAGCGCTTTGTCTAACCCTCGAGGACTGACTGTTTCGCTGTGAGTGTGAAGAGAGGAGAACTGATTGTTGGTCATATTCCCCGAGAGCTGTTTAAGCGTTTGCCGTTTTCTGAGGTTGAGGCATGGGGGCGAGCGATGAGCGAAATCTTTCGTGACAGTAATGACTTTAGCGTTTCCTACCATTGTCGGGATGATTATGACAATACCGCACTGCCCAGGGCTGAAACAAAACTTCTTCTTTGTGCATACATGGTGCTCCAATCCGTTTCCTTGCTTCCTTGTTTATGCTGGGTTTAATAAACACCACCTTCAATTAGTGGCCGCCCTCGAATAGTAGCCGCAGTAAACCACGTGATGAAATAAATAGTAGCCGCGGCGTTTGATCACGGAAATACGGTATTGAAGCTCGTTTCACATGTCATGTGACGACCATGATGGCGACCAAAGGAAGACCATATATTATTACAGGCTCACAACTTTGCCAGCACGGTGAGTTTCAGCACATAATCATCAGTGAATGACGGCGATCACAACTGTGTGATCAGTGGGCCTTTCGTGAGAGCTGTACTAGCAGCGAAAGTCAAAGAGAGTGCTTGAGCAATGGCAACTGACGGGAAGACAAAAACGCTTATCTCCACCACCAAGGTGAGTTTCAGCACCAAAATTGTACATTTCTGTCACTGTATGATAGTGATCACGATGGGAAACTTACTTTGTAGGCCATTCCTGTGAGTTGTGCCCAGAGGATGCACCACCACATGCATTCTACCTGAGGCCATCTCGAACCCCAAACAAGCATTCGCTGGTCGAGAGCCTTGACTATTGAAAGTTCAGTAATTAGTGAGTGTGGTTTTAGTCCCGAAAGTTGGTTTGGCTCAAGTTTGAAGAGTCAGATTGATGCAGAAGTCGAAACATGGCATCTTAAAGGTACACATAGACGGCAGTACTTAAAGAACAATTGTATTATATTGGCCCCCTGCTTTAATAATTAACTGGACACACACCTGATGTTGGCCCCCTACAGCCATGATCCACAGACTTGCAGAGAGTGCACAGTTCATCACAACCACCTTCCGCCCTGAGCTGCTTGAATCAGCAGACAAGTTCTATGGAGTGAAGTTCCAGAACAAAGTCAGCCATGTCCATGCTGTCAGCAAGGAAGCTGCCAAAGGATTCATCGAGGAAGAGACAGCTGATAAGTAGCATTACAAGGACAGAGAATTCTCGTGCATGGTACGCATATTATACATGTATTCAGTAGCACTATGTAATCTCCATTCAGTGTGTTAAGTGATATGCTACAGGCATACATGCTGCACTTATTATCCACTGGGATGTAGCTCGCAATATTCCATCAGAGGGTCTGGGAATCAGGATAGTGTCTAGACTCGTTCCCAGGCCTACAAACTTGTACTAGTACTTCCAGTTTGTTTTTGAATGGAGGTGTAGAAGGCGGCATGGGAACGAGGCTAGGTAGTTTCTAGTTGTTAAACAGTTAGTTGTGCAATTTTGTAGTGATTACTCCACATTACTGCATGTGCACATGGCAATTAATATGAAACCTGATCTGGCACATCTACGTACTTCAATGTAGTGTACACTTGACCAATACTGTACTTTATATGTCCATCCCTTATAATGATGTTAGTGTAAGCCATACTATACTAACATAATTACCAGATTGCAGTCAATATCCAATAATTATTGGGCTTCCAATAATAGTTGAAAGGACAAGGTTCACAACGCAAAATGTATGCCTGCCTGGTTACCAAACCACTAAACACGAGCACTGCTAGGTGGATATGTTGACAGCGTACCGAGATGTAGAATTAAGCAAAAAGTTGTAGCATATAACAGCACATACATAATTGGGGCGAGCCTGAGCGAGCCCCACACTAGCGAAACTTCATTGCGCTCTGCGTGTGTATACTTGCTTGTCTGATCTGGATCATGGATCTTGCAATTACCGTAAATTTTAAATCAGCGAATTTCACTTGCACGTGCAAATTCAACGAATCGACGAACCGTCTAGCTACTTGTAACCTGTTCGACGAACGATGGCGACAACAAAGACGGAGACCACTCGTGGACATTGGCTAGAGCACCATGAACATTCTTCCTCCTCGGCGACACTGACAAAGACGTTGCTGCTAGGCTATTATAGTATAAACGCTAACCTCACTCACAGTTGCCGGCTGTGATGTGCACGAGTGTTATGTTTAACATAACACTCGTGCACATCACAGCCGACAGTTTCAAGAGTGCCATAATTTCTGTGCTTATTGCCCGGTCACATTCTGATGACAATCATGTGAATGCAACTGCTCCTTGCATGCCCTGCACGCGCATACATATGCACTTCGCTCAGGCTCGCCCTCCAGTGTCCTGCATTCCACTAGTTATACAGTCATGTAGTTTAACAAGCTAGCCCTTCGCTTTCTCCAGCACCCGATCGCTTTCAGTATGAGTCGATCCGTGCTGGGGAAAATTCGAGGGGCTAGCCCGCTAGACTACCTATACATGGACACCTCAATTTCCCCCTCCCACAAAAAGCAAAGCGCAGACTATAGACGTGGATATTGGTCCGGCAGGAAGTACATTCTAGAACCTGCCCTGGCCCATTGCCCTACTTCCTGCCGGATCAATATCCACTTCGCAGACAGACCATAACCGGGAAGGAAGGACAGAAATTACGTATAGTTGAAAATCCGTGCCAGACCCAGCAAGACTTCAAATTGCAACTAGCCTGACTTCGCTGACACTCAGCAAGTTTCTTCTACACACAGCTTGGTCCCGCTAGCTCGCGCCCCTGGTTTGTTCGATGCTCAGACAGCTAGCTAGCTGCTATTTCGGGGCAGCCTTGTCGACCGCTCTGTAAAGTTATATAGTGGTGGTAGTCACTTAGCTACATATCGCCCGTAGAAGCGTTAAGTTAACTTGCGGGAACAGGCATCTTTCGTCGCTACCGGAGTTCGTCTTGATCGATCGAGTGACACGCAAGTGGCTGCTATACATGTAGCTACAGTACTGACCTTGCATTGTGACGGAAGTTGCGTGCGCGCGCGTATCTAGTCTAGTAGAACCGCCCTAACCCATCGTCCTACTTCCTGCCGGACCAACAACCACTTCGTAAAATAGTTGTGTAGCTATGATGTAAACACCCTATAGTACTTCCCATAAACAAATGTAGAACGTGACTGAACTGCGTATATTGTGTACGATCGAGACTCGATCATATTTACAGTTCACGTGGAACTGACTGGTACAGGCATGTATTACATGTGGCTTCATGCATTCCAAGCAGTCAGAGTTTTTGTACAACATACTGTTGGTGATGGTCGGACTGGCTGTGGAGGGTCCATAAATGTGACTTCGCAGAAATGTTTGGAGAGTATCAAAGACATGATGGATGAGTCACAGAGGACTGGTATTTTCATAATTTTTGTAGCCATTTCTCTACTAGTACAAGTACAAGGTCGCAGTCTGTCAGATTTCATCCAATTTGGACCTAACTTTGGAGACAACAGCCTGCCTCCCAGTAATGATGCACAAGTTGATGTGCAACTACAGCAGCCAATACCCTTCCTTGGACAGACAAGAGAAACCCTCACAGTGAGTTTGTGCCTAGAATAACACTGCATGGGTATAGCTAGCTCTGCAACTAATGTGAGGGACAGTACTGATTTAGCAACGGCCACCTGCCACTAGGTTTCTGTTATAACATTATGCATTATGTCAACCAAGTGAAACGATGCTTCTTATAATTTACGGCACATAAAATATGGACCATGCATACATGTACCCGGTAGTCATTGCACCAACTATCACACAACTCAAGTGAAAAAATGTTCTTCTATAATAGCTAATGTGTATAGCTATAGGGTGCAGATAAGTAACCTTGCTCCCAGGCTCATGCTTGGGAATAAGCAGATGTGTGACTCTTCTGTCACGTACGGTCAACTATTAACTACCTCTTAGATAACACGTGTGTTACAGCACAGCTTGCAAATGTACCATAAATTAAGCAGAGACATGGAGATGCTGCTTTGATGATTGACATGTGAAGGGATTTCTAAATTTTCTAGCATGGGGGTGTAATGCACTGTTGCCAGGTGACAAGGCTTGTCCCTTTCAATTAATGCAGCAACCGACTTTGTAAATTAATGATGATTATACGCGACAATACCCCGCTTTAGGGATGGGCACTTTTTTCTTTTAAAACCACCCATTATTCTATTCCTGAATTCCTCTCATAGTAATCATTCCCAATACTAAATACTAGATTTGGAGAGATTTTTTTTGTATTAGCATATATTGCGTGTACGTGGTATCCCTACATACAGAGTCTACCGACTCTGTGATAACACTGACTTTTACAGGATGACCAAAACGTGTACAGGAACAATGATACTTCACTCATTTCTCTTCATGATGCACTATAACATTATATGAGACCCCACATAGTCCTCCAGAGAGTTTGTCCATGTACTATGCCTGTGTCTACCAGCACCACCATATCATGAATGATGTCATACCCTATTTTCAGCCTATAATTCATTGGAAAGAAATACAGCCTATTTTTCTAATAGAAATTCTGGGAAAATGTGCCCATCCCTACAGCCCACTTTCCCATCCAAGTGCATGGGTGTGACTCCCAAAGTCACTGGAAATCCTTTATCAATCATGACGGCATCGTGTACAGAATCGGGACCTATAGCAAAGACAATCTTCTCCTTGACCAAAAGCACAGGGTACATTGCCACTTTCTGTGTGTTTCTAAAATTGATCACTATCTCTGGTGTACTTCACCTTCATACTAAGTTCCATGTGACCATGCAGTTAGCAATTCTGAAGTCCGTGTGCATGCATGGAGAATAGTGATGTGTTAGTGTGGTTGAAGTATACCGGTACAATCGTACGTTTCACCACACAACTGAGAAGGAAGCACCATCTGAGTTTGACGTGTAGACATGCACTTCTCAAATTACTATACTGCTATTTTGGCTTGGGTACAAAAGAGTGTCTTGTTGCTGTGTTTGTATATAGTCACACTGTACCAGTTCCTAGCTGATACTAATACAGCGAAGCACATGAAGTGATTGGCATACCATGTCACTGCTGGTATATCAAATGACACGATCGAGTGTTCACATCCAGGCACGTATTATCTCAGTTAGCATTGGTATGCATTCCACTGTTGCCTCATACCATTGCAGCTGTATGTATGATTGGGTCTCCCTTTGGCACTATAACATCGTGCAGCTGATACAATTCTGTCTCCAACCAAAGAAAGATACATGCAGTTATTACCGCATGAATTGTTAATGCTGCAACAATAGGTAGCAAAAAAAATCATTACCCCGAAGCAGTAGTTAGCATAGACGACTAAAATGATGAGGGAGAACCATGATAGCGTAACAGTGCTAGCTTTGTGTTGTTATATCTGCTCCAGGTCTCAACTGATGGAGTGGTGGATCTTAGTAATGTGGCATCCTCTGCCAGTATATTAGCATTTTCAGCAGACGTGGACACCAGGGCTGTGGGACAAGTTCTGTACAGAGAAGGTGGTTTGGCCGACCCTGTGTTACTGACTGCTGCTGAAGATCTAGTCCGCCAACTGTTTTCATGCTTTGGTAACTTTACCCCCACCTCCGTCGTCGTGGCAACATGGTTCTATGTGGGCTACTTTGACCGCCATGACGACCGTGTAAGTGCAACAAAATGCATGCAGGTTGATTTTGGCATGCTTCTTAGTGCACATGCTCAACAAGTAACCCTATTTTTCTATCGTTTCCTTGCAGTCCAACACATTTCAGTGCTTTGTGACAACAGACACTAATGTCACATTTGTTGGTCTCCTGTATGCTGATGACATGATTGAGTGGACGACAGGAGATGCTGATGGGGGAGTGGACGGGTTGGGAGGGGATCCAGCAGATGTTGGCTTTATCGATGACAACTCCGTTCACTTTGGCTTGCCTGGTTCAAACACAAGTGATGTGCTAACCCTTGATAGCAGAAGCAATGTTGGCATGCCGGGACTGTGGGTTTTTCGTGCAGACGGAGAGAACATAACTGTGCCAGGTAATGACTGTATGATAATTCCACTGATTAGCAACCCGAATTGAGTATAGCTAGTTTCTAATGTCAATACTGGCTGTGATTTTCATGCGAAGTTGTGCTTCCTTCTAGCCTCGTACCCAGTCCCACGCCCAGCTTTTCGTCGCTGCTTAGTACGTTAAAGCGGGGAGCTTTACCGTACTAAGCAGCGACGAAAAGCTGGGCGTGGGACTGGGAACGAGGCTAGCTTCCTTCATCGTGAACTATTCCCAGAGCTAAGACAGTCCTGTATGATGGGTAGACCCTGATGGTTATCATGCTATCTTCTCATACCTCCACAACAGATCTTAATCAGTGTGCTCTTGGCCTTGATAACTGCGACAGCAATGCGCAGTGCACTCAGCTGAAATCTGGATTTAGATGTGACTGCAATGTTGGCTACGATGGAGATGGAGTTAATTGCTCAGGTAGGAGATCAAAGTTATAGCACTTGCAACGCCATTGAGTGTATATAATTTTATAAACCATGTATGAATGGAATGATACATTGCATGTACGTGCATACGCCTGGTACCATTGATAGAAGGAAATGCCATGCATTCTGTTGTGCCAACAGAATACCCAATTAGACTATGTAGTCACAGTACGTTATACCTATCAATGGAAATATCTAGTCACTGTAGTACTAGCTAGTATAGTGATAATCCAACACATGTTAACCTTACAAAGAGGGGAGTTCTCTGTCGGTATGTTAACAATAACAAAATGAAAGTTATCCAATTCTGACATAATAGGCCGTAGCCTGACTAAATTGCTTTACCAGTTTGAGCACTTCAAGCATCGACAACGTAATAGGCCTCGATAAACTTGGACTACCAAGCCATAGC
This sequence comes from Axinella damicornis, assembly GCA_963931865.1. NCBI lineage: Eukaryota > Metazoa > Porifera > Demospongiae > Axinellida > Axinellidae > Axinella > Axinella damicornis. The sequence continues at coordinate 7,610,058 of OZ007509.1, forward strand.
CATGCGCATGTTTCTTATATAGCGAGGGTGCTGATGATCTCCAGATGATGATGGTTCTGTGATTACTAAAGTGTTTCAGCCATCCGGCCTCATCAGGCACAGAATGTATAATCACTGATTAGTACAGCTCTTCCTGATACCTCGATTATCTTATACCTCGATTATCTCTGTCGACAGGAACACCAGGGCAATGCCAGCAAAGGCAAACAGAGCTCTGTTTGCCTTTGCTGGCATTGCCCTGGTGTTCCTGTTGACAGAGATAACCTATGTTAACTTTATTCCTACAATCTTAACGAATGGCAACTCACTGCTAGAACGAACTCACCTGTTGCGCTTAACCTGTACATATTCAGCAGACTCTGATTGCATCCACCAGCTCATACTTACAGCTAGCCGTATTCCAAATCTGTTTGTAGGCGACAAGCATATCTACAGCACACTCCAATTAACTCATATGTATGTGACATCACATATCACCAGTGACAGTCAAATTAGCATTGGTGCATGGGCCGTGGGATAGACAAAAGTGCTCATAACTTCACCACCAAGATTGATTTCGACACAATCGTTGTATGAAAGCATCAGTGCACAACGGCAATCACAACAGTTGTACTCAGAATATTCGTATGCCTTCCGGAGTGTTCAAACAGTTACCCAGAACAGTGTTTGCCCTACCAGGAGTGTGATAGCCATACCTTGTAGCCTCGTTCCCAGGCTCCTCCCCAGCTTTTTGTCGCATACTGTACAATATGCGACAAAAAGCTGGGGAGGAGCCTGGAAACGAGGCTACTACCTTGCATATTCTTGGGGGTGCCTATGTGTAACCCAAGACACAGTGTGTAATGTCAGTCTCATAATAGTGGAAACCTACCCCGGGTATACTCCGTTATGGTAGCAGGATACCCAGCTGAGATGCCAAGTTTTGATATCACTGTTTGATTGCTAATCTACACATTCAAGAATATGGAACGTACCCTAAACTGTTGTAGATTAGCAATGCTCTTTTGCCCCTTGACAGCATACTTACTTTACGTATCTCTGTTCTTCCAAAATTAGTCAGTGCATCTGGCAGTGGCAGTACCAGTGGATCTGGGGATCCACAAGATCAAGAAGGTAATAACACCGATTAGTGCACCCATACCCGATTTAATTTTACCATTAGCTGTTGCATATACTGTTACTGTTTTCTCATCACTGTTTCTTCATTATTATCGCTGTACCATTGAACTGAGATGCTAAATCTTCACCCAATGTATATACATGCTGAAGCCTTTGTGCATGTATAATATTTGTAGTTGACCTGGTTTGCATGTATAGCTTGACTTTTGCTACTCTGCCCAGCAGACCTAATGGACGGTTAAATATAATCACCTGACCAGTTCATGACTACTGGATATTTTCCCTTATATAGTAGGTGATAATAGTGATGCCTGATGAGTGCAGTTCGGGACATTCAATGAGCTAATTATTGCCTTCATTTCTCAGAGTCCTGTGTTGCTGCTGGCTTCACTTCGTGCTGCACTAGCACGCCTTGTGGGGTTGGATCACCACCAGATCGCTGCTACTGTGATCAGAACTGCTTCTCATTTGATGACTGCTGCAGTGACATCACTGAAGTGCCATGCTTCCCAGGTATTATAATGAAGAGCCAACGGTTTCCTTTATAATTATGTTAGTTTCATTCTTGTTTGAATGTAGCCAAACATGAAGTGCATCTATAGTGGTGATATGCAAATAAATACATGATTTTCAAGGTCAGGATAAACTACCTGTAAATACGGGACTGGACACACTGTCATCGTCAAAGTTGCTCCATGATCGCACCGTCTGCTCGCTGTTCAAGTCCGTGGTGCAAACGCTTGAAGACGGTCTCGTATTTAGCTTTTTCGGCATTGCTGCTTAGAGGAGTGCCCATAGGTGTGGTCTATGCCAGAAAATCCAAAAGTTTATGGTTCCCACCACGGACTCGAATGGCAAGAGGACGGTGCGATTATGGAGCAACTTTGGTGCCCATCCAGTCCCACATTTACAGATAATTTTTCCTGTGTTGACGTTAGGGTTAATTTGTTTGGGGATGGTTACAGCAATGAATTCAGATGCTACAGTAGTTCCAGATCAAGATTTAGAATGTGCCCCACTGGGGCCTCAGATGAACATTTGGTACTTTTGATAATTTTATCAGATTTCAGTCAAGTTCAGGGAGGTACCGCATGAAAATTGGGCCTATCTGGACTTTTTCCCTCTACTTTGTGGGCTTCTGTAGCCTTGTACCGAGCACCTGGGAACGAGGCTAGGGCTTCTGAGGGCTTGTGACTATATTTCCAGAGCATATAGCTCTTCATATGTGCTTGCTCCACCCAGTCTGCCCTCTGAGGAGCAAATACAGTGGCAGAAGAGCACCTAAGAAGATGTGCTATGTTGAATATGTAAAAGTTGAGGAAAGAATTTTGTAGTTAAAGAGTTGGTATTCAGCCAGATTAGTACCATCATTTAGGTTTAGCTCCTGCACTCGTTCATGGCTAGAGCTTACGCTGATGTAATATTTATTCTTTGGCAGACATCACAATTGGATA
>OZ007509.1:7615130-7804326 GCA_963931865.1 Axinella damicornis
CGGCAGTGTCGTTGGCACTTTGGTTCTGCATGCGTGAGCAGAAAAGGCGGGATGTGGGGAGGTGGGTGGGTGCACCTGAAGGGTGCGAACATGCAGCATGACCACATCTGGGCTTGGCCGTGGCCATGAATATCCCTTGGTTGCAGCCAGGTGGGCCATTTCTTTGGTAAATGTGCCTAGAAAACAGCGCTCTGACCTTGTATAGCCTCAAATTCCAGTGTTGAATGCTGATTTTTCTGCTACAGCGAGTTACCATTGCCCGAGTATTTTGCGTTTTTAACAAGTGGAGTCACAAATGTAGAAAGGTGTGTGAAATTTGAGGATGAAAACCGATGGGAATCTTAGCTAGGGTATTTTAAAGTTATAAGACTGACCTCTCCAATGTGTATGGTTGGTAAAGAGTTAAACAGTGACCACTATAGCCTGTAGGCTGCAGCAATACTTTCACAGTCATGGTTTAGATCGTAAATGAGCTGGGTGACATAGAAACACACAAATAATTCTATTGCTGAGTAATGCCAACATCCCATCATGGTAATATCATCTCTATTGCCACAGAGGTTGTGGTTGGACTCACACAGCTTGTATATGTTGTGACTGAGGGTGACACTGTGATGGTTTGTGCGCAGCTGCAGAGTGGGCAGAGTGGGCAGTTGGAAAGAAGTGTGACTGTTTCATTTTCAACCTCGTCTGATCCAGGTATATACTCATAACCTCATTCCACACGTGTGTTGAAATCACACATGAGCCAGGTGATTATCCGAACTCCTACGTATAGCAACGGTCGAAGGTGGGATAATGCACAAAAACGATTGTGAGTATATTATCCGCCCAAGACTGTTACTACAGTCATGCAATTCCTCAATGCACTAACTAACTGTGCAATGGACAAAAAACCGGGTATAGGCCTATGAACTGCTTCTTGCACCCAAAACAACCAATTAATTAATGGTCTTTATATAGCAAAAAATACCTCACCTCGTCTGTTAGGATGGAGTGCAATAGCTAGCCACAGGCAGAAGTGGTAGTATCATGCATGTCTAGTTCTAGATAATACACTCTAAAAAGCAGTCATGTGATCAATCCTTAGGAGTCACGTGAGCAGCAATATTATAATTGTTTACCAAAGTGTTGACTCATGAAATGTTGATCATGAATATAATATTAGAGACTATACGTATATAGTGCATTCCCACCTGTTTTGTTTGAATATTTCTGTAGCCATTGCTGGTGACTTTACTCCAGTAATTGGAGAGCAGCGCACAATAGACCCATCTGCTGCCAACCAACCTGTGTGTGTCAACATCTCTACTTCGGAGAACATTATACTTGAGTCTCCAGTGGAACAGTTCACAGTGTCTCTTAGCACTTCTGATCCTGGTGTTTCGGTGAATCCTACAGCAGCGAATGCAACTGTGGTTATTATTGATGATGACAGTGAGTGACGTTGACTTGAATTTGTAATCATACGTAGTATGTGGTACCGTACTGCACTAGCCTAGGTATGTGAAACTCACATGCCATATTTTCATGCAATTTATTTGCAACATTCACAGCCATGCACCCTAGCAACCCATTGATACATCTCACTACTACCATTGGTACATTGCATATATGCCATGCACCATAGCAACCCATTGATACATCTCACTACTACCCTAGCAATCCACTGATACATGGCATAGCCGTGCACCATAGCAACCCATGCATTAATACATCTCACTACCACTCTAGCAATCCACTGATACATAGCATAGCCGTGCACCATAGCAACCCATTGATACATCTCACTACTACTCTAGCAACCAATTGATCCATCGCATAGCCATGCACCGTGGCAACCCATTGATACTACCCTAGCAACCATTGATACATCACATAGCCATGGACCGTAGCGACACATTGATACATCTCACTAGCAACCCATTGATACATTGTGCAGCCATGCACCGTACCAGCCCATTAATACATCTCACTTTACTGCACTGGCATTACCCATTGATACATTTTAATACTACCCTAGCAAACCATTGACACATCACACTGCCATGCACCCTAGCAACCAACTGACACATCCCATTGCTACCTCACCTATTCATATACCTTAGGTATATATGCGTTCATGGCCTCGATCTGCTGAGGAACTGGGTCAAGAACCGACTCAGATAAACGAAAACTTATTGACATGAGACCAAATCACATGACCCACCATTTACACTATACATACCCATGATATCTCGCTCAGCTACTTCCCCCTCATTCATCTATGTGAGTAATCCGGCACTGGACAGCTCTCTGTGCAGAGCTGCTGCTCCCCGATTGCATCCGCTTCAATTCATCAGCTGCTTCTCCCCGATTGCATCGATCCACTTCAACTGCTACTCCCCATTTGTGTCAGCTTCAGCTGCTGCTCCCCGATTGCATCCGCTTCAGCTGCTGCTCCCCGATTGCATCCGCTTCAACTGCTGCTCCTGATTGCGTCCGCTTCGACTGCTGCTCCCCGATTGCATCCGCCAGCTGTTCTGGAAGATTCCAGCCCATGCCCAATGTTCTCTAACATTCTTCGCAGATTTTGAGGTTTGAATTAAAGTATGAAGGCCACACGTCACTAGTCTAGTCCTGCCCACGAACATCCCACTTCCGTTACACACACACACACACACACACACACACACACACACACACACACGCGCACATACACACATACACACATACACACATACACACACACACACACACACACACACACACACACACATACGGTTAAAATCTGATGACCTATCCACCTCCTGTTAAGTTTGGTTGCTAATGCGATGTATCTTGTTTCCGTTTCATCCAGCTGTGGAAGTTAGCTTTCAGCAGACTGTCTACAATGTTATGGAATCTGATGGTTTCGTTGAGGTGTGTGTGGTACTGTCTGGAGTTTTGGAACGTGATGTGACCGTCTCACTTTTCACAGTTGATTTCAGTGCAGTAGGTAAGTTGTGTAGCAGCTGCAGTTGTGTCTGCTGTTACATAGCTATGTCACTTGAAGCTAGTAAAGATCAGTACTGTTCATTCCATTCAACAAGCCATGTCACCATGTAGAGGTCAGTAATACATACTGTAGGCAAAGTACATACTTCCTAGTTCTCCAGAGAGGCAAGTTAACGATATTCAACTTACAAGCCTGATAATTTGATCTATGCTGTCTCTACTTCACACATCAGCACCAACTGACTATGGGAACACATCTATCGATTTAACGTTCAGTCCGGGTTCCAGCTCTGTCATGTGCGTGAACATCTCAGTGGCTCAAGATGGAGTAGTAGAAGATACAGAATCCTTTGGTGTTAGGCTGGACCGTGGCAGTGATGAAGGGGTGGTGCTCATAGAGCCTAATGCGACTGTATCTATACTCGACAATGATGGTACGTTTGTGTTTTTGATGCTGAAATCATTCGACCTGCAAAGGCCACAAATATAGAAAGCTACCTTCAGTACCTTGTTTACATTGTCAGCATTATCTGCATGGGTTTCGATGTTTCGGTATTGCTATCCCAAATGTCATGGTGATACAATTATAATTGCAGTTCTAGAACTTTGCAATATTTGAATAATTGCCCATCTCGATCTAACCAGAGCCCAATTTGACAACATAATCATAGATAATAGGACTTAGAGTGTATGCTATATGTCACTAGTACCATATTTACCGTGTAAGTATTCGTATGAATAACCAAGCTGCCTATGGTGGCTCATGCATGTACTCCTGATATAATTTATATTTCTTTTTGAGTGTTTCACTTCAATGGGAAATGCATTAGCTACAGCCATTAGCAACTCAATGCTGGTTTGAAGGCTATAGCCACTTCAGCTCAATCCCAGAAATGTTGACACTTGCAGTATCATATGGAGAGTCTTAGGAACACACATGTAGAATTGTAGATTACCACAAGTTAAGTATGTAATCAGACTAGGGGCTTGGTTTGAGAGTTAGGCAGTGCAGGCAGGCATTTTGTTTCCAGAAACGTTTTCGTGTTTCCACAATTGTGCATGTACACCATACATTGTACTGTTGCTAGTATATGGGCCTTTGTTTTTTCCTTTCTTGATGACCTACTAATGACAACAGAAAATGACATAGGAAGATTCATTCAAACCTCTAGTGACGATAACTATAAATAGATCCATCAGAAAGAGTAATGTAATTGGAATATGACCTCTGTATAAAAGAGGTTTATGGGTCTTCTGTATCAACGTTTAATCAATCCTCGAATACTTCCACTCTGTAGTTGTACTGATTGGCTTCCAGCAGGATGCCTACACTGCAACAGAGGACAGTGGAGCTGCTGTGGTGTGTGTGACTCTAACTGGATTCATCGAGCGCAATGTGGCAACTACTGTCTCCACCTCAGACATTGATGCAGTTGGTAGGTCACACAGGGATTTATTCCTTACCAATCACTGAAAACAAATCAACCTCTGTGTGTAGGATACTGACATGGTATGTTAACTGCATAGCTGAGTACGTTTTAACAACATGCCAGCATGCAAGATTAGTGTATTTTTCCACGGCATTTGTTTTCCTGTATGCAGCCACAGTGGAGTGGCATAGTTAGTCCTGGATACAAAGTCAAAGTTAAACTCGAGGGTGAAACATTGTTGAGAACCCTCACATCCTCTCAACTGACAACAACTGCTAATATTACTGTGCTACTTGTAAGGTTGATGTGAACTTGCCTGGCTCTAGTTTAGCCAACACAGGACTTGGTTTTTAGCTTATTAATGATCTGTGTTTGTGTGTACCCCCTCCACCTCCTGTTGGTGAATTCTTTTTACTTCCCAAGACAGATATTGTATATATAGTCTAAGTTGGCTGCCGTTGGTTGCTTTGACTGTCATGATGTCATTGGTAGTACATGACATCACATAGGAGTGTGTTAGCTGGGGTGAGCCTAGTCTCGGCCCCAGACCCAAACCAACCCCAGCGCGGATCGCTTCCAGTATCCCGCGCGTGATACTAGATGCGATCCGTGCTGGGGTGGGTTTGGGTCTGGGACCGAGACTAGGGTGAGCCATAAACTAGCTAGCCACCTACAAACAGCCTGAGAACAATGCTTTGTAAGTACAAGCTTGTGGATGCAGTTGGAATCTGCAGAAGTATGTACACAGCAGGCCTGCAGCAAGCTATTTTGAGTGGTATGGCAAAGGCAGTGCATAGAGGCATGTAGTGGTGATCTAATCCGCGCGAAGCACTGAAAAATATTTCACCTTATCTTTTTCAGCTATATCTGGATTGATTCTTGTAGCACCTTCGTGCTTTGCACTACACTGCCACTTCTAACCTTTCTGTTTATCAATTCCGTGACCGCCTCACTCTCTCCATGGATAATATAGTACATGCCGTAATGCACTGATGGAAGCCTGCAAGGAACTTTTTCTTCTTGTTCGAGTTATAAAGTGGTCCGGCCAAAACCGGACCGGCCGGACCGCTTGCTACGGCCATGCACAGTAAGAGCAAACCTGAGGGTGCCGATTGGGGGTGTTGTCCACTCATAATAATACAGTACATGGAGGAAGCAAAACTACACTGTTAACATAATCAAGGTGACGAATGTAAGTGTTTCACTGCGGCATAATGTGTTATTAGGTGGTATTAACAGTCTATAATCCCTTCTCCATTCAACAGCACCATTTGACTACACCAGCACTACCAGAGTCGTAATGTTCTCTCCGGGTTCCAACCTCACAATGTGTGTCAACATCCCGGTGGTTCAGAATGATGGAGTTGAGAATGAAATGGAGTTCTTCAGAGCAAACTTGACCAGCGATGATACTGCAGTGATTCTAACACGTGCATCGGTTCCAGTCACCATCATTGATAGTGACAGTAAGAGAGATAGAAAATAATATACTCCTTTTTGTGCTTGTGTCCCCCAGGTACAAGGCTTGTGTCCCCTGGTGATCTAATTGTGGATGATGCAGTAGTTGTTATACAGGTTACGGTGCTGACAACACCGACTAGACTTAATTCCATAGAACCGGTTTTGGTTGTGTGATTAGCTTAAGTCAAACTGAAATTTGCTTTGGGCATGCAAACATTTTACATTCTGCATTTAGAATGCGATGTATTCACTACGAAATCAAAACCAGTCCTACTGTACCACAGTGAGCCACTGGCTTATGGCTTGCTTTGCACTCTGTCACACATGAACACCTGCCTGGACACAACTGCATACAACTCCAAGTATTTTCATTGTGGAGCATTCCATGGATCCTGACTCACACTCGTGATAGCAACTATGAGCACAGATATATAAGCAGACTGGGTTTTGATTGCAACTTACACTACTGGTATAGATCCGGCTTCTACCACAGACATAACCTCCAAGTCAAGTTAGTAGCTGGATCCGGCTGCTAGACAGCTACGACTCACTGATTCTCAGCACAGCGTGGTTCGATTACGTCATAGCGGAGGATAACCGATTTATCCTCCGCGGTACATCAAAGGATTTCCCATGCACTGCGGTAGAAATGTCATTAATCGGTACTGTGGTAAATGCAAACTTGAATCATCCATTCACAGAGATCACACCACACGAGCAGTAGTTGAGTAGCTACACCAACGTCTGATTCTGCTTGTACCTTGCAGCTGTGATGGTTACCTTGGAGCAGGACTCGTACCAAGTCACTGAGGGTGTACCTATGATTGAAGTTTGTACTGAGATCAGTAGAGCCACACAGCGTACAGTTGTAGTCTTCTTGAGAACTGTCGAAGGAACAGCTCAAGGTGAGATGGTCCATGCTGTAGTAATTAGATACAATAACTTGATACAACCATCCCTCCTCCTAGCAGTTTGTGATGCAATGGAAGGAGAGGCTCAAGTGTATAGGATGCAGTGATATGATGCCCAGCCTCCCCCCTTAGGTAGCAATGGCCTGAATACAAGTCTGTAGTATAAAGGATATAGTTAATAATGGTATTGTGTCATTCAAGTCACGTATATGGGCTTAGGGCTACAAACATCATTTCTAGGCTGAGATGTATAATCAGGACTCAAAACGGAAAGCTTATCATCAATGTATTGTAGGCCTCCCAGACACCATGCAGACATTGGAGGGCATGATTTCAATTTCGTTATGTATCTGAATCAGTTAGAAAAGACAGGTACAAGTCCAATGTCAGAGGAGGTAGCAGCATACAGATGTATGATCCCAGAGGCTGCTCTAATGGTTTTGTAGCTGCTACATGCCCTACAGCTCAGACTGTACTGCTTCAAACGGTAAGGAGAAGTGAAGATGGCAACAAAGTAACTCTACAACGATCAATTCAGGGTTCTGACATCCACTATTGATGTAATGACTCTCTGCCCTCTTCCATTTGCAGCTCCAATGGACATTTCGATCATCACTACAATCGAATTAACATTTACAAGCTCACCCATGGACATCTGCAGAAACATCACCATTGAAGATGACCTTGTGATAGAGGAACCACAAGAGCAGTTTGATGTGATGCTCTTTACCAATGACTCAGCTGTCATATTTGGCACGCAAACTGCCAGTGTTACCATCACAGACAATGACGGTACGTGCATTAAGAGTTGAGTGAATAATTCTTCATGAAGCCAGCGGCAGTGACAGACGTGCTCCTAGATTAGCACACACCAATTTAATGAGTGGAACTCCCAAAATATGTAATTATAATCACAAATTAATATTACAAGCCAAAGCATAGCTTACAGATTCATGAGGTGAGATTCATGGGGTGTGAATGCAAGCCAATTAGTATACTTCACACGCATACTTATCCATGCACTTTGGAACTACCTGACTGCTACACACTACTTGACTCTGTACAGGCTTCAGTAAAATTATAATGGTGTTTCGGATCATTGCAATTTGTTTGGTACATAGTGAAATGAAGGACAGCTGGGTTGTCAAGAATGGCTCACTCTTTACGCAGATGAATACTGCTAGCTGATTACTGGCTGTGTCCAGTGTTCCAACCACTAATATTAAGGAGTACAGGAGTTTTTACATCATTCTAACATGACCATAAAATGTCTATTGGAATTCCTTCATGTTGCTTTTGCTTTTCAAACTGTATAGCAAGACTTATATATCATTCAATATCTGAGAATGTACACTAGGTGTATTGAAGCCCTATAGGGGTACATGGCCGACACAATAGGCTGCAAGATTGGCTTTTTGACAGTTATTTGTGTATAGTGCAGAGCAATAGTACATAGATAGGCACATTCAAAGATGACAGGCTGTAGGCAGTGATGCTGCATGTAATTAAATACACACCATTGGCAACGCATGCAGATTGTACACGTTTCCTTAAAGGGCCCGCAACCACATTTGAATGTGATCACAGTTGGTATACACCAAAAGTTGAACATAAAATTCCACAAGCCTATTAGCCTCGTACCCAGTCCCACGCCCAGCTTTTCGTCGCTTGCAGTACGTACTGCAAGCGATGAAAAGCTGGGCGTGGGACTGGGTACGAGGCTACAAGCCTATCACATATAATAAAAGCCTATAGTGTTTGTCAGCTACCATATGCATCAAGATGAAATCTATTTTCTTTCATTACAGTGGTGGATGTGGGATTGATGCAGACTACGTACACCACCAGTGAAGCGATGGGCTCAGTGTCTGTTTGTGTGGAGATCAGTCCTGCTCAGTTAGCAAGGAACGTGTCTGTGACTCTCACTAGTAGGACTGCAGGAGCTGTTGGTAAGCCATTCAAATCTCAAACACAGATTTTGTGTATAGACGCATTGCAGCTGACATCATTTTGAGAATACTAGCAAAAACAGAAAACAGCTGTCTGGTTGGTGTACCTGGAGATAGCAGCTTATATGGCAATCTCAGCAAACGCAATGATGCACCAACAATGTTTCTAGTATGTGTTCAATCAAATGAAATGTGTAAGCAAATAATTATTTACCAGAGGGCATTTCGATCGATACAGCATATGCTGCCAATGTATTACACCAAGATGGCAGCACAATTAAGTTTTAGTATACTCGGAAAATGTCTACGACAAAAGATTCGTTCTCCTAAAGCACAACCATTATGAGATTGCAAACAAATGAAAGTGTAGCTCCCTTTTCCCCACTCACACCCACACACCTCAAATTACAATCATGCTTATACATGTACTGGTCCTGTGTAGCCTCGTTCCCAGTCCCACGCCCAGCTTTTCGTCGCTTGCAGTACCGTACTGCAAGCGACGAAAAGCTGGGCGTGGGACTGGGAACGAGGCTAGGTCCTGTGTACACACATCTTACTATTAATTGCCTTTTTTCATTTCACGTTCTCAACAGCTGATGTGGACTATGAAACAGCTACTTTTGAGATTCAGTTCCAAACAGCACCAGACACAATGTGTCGCTCGTTCATTATCCTGGAAGACACAGAAAAGGAGCCAGTGGAGGCATTTGGAGTGCTGCTAGAGACCAGTGATCCAGCTGTTCGACTAACAGATACGTTTGCAACTGTATCCATCAATGACAGCACAGGTATATCTCGGATTTTATGTTGTCTGAATAGTTGGTTGCTGACAGATAACTCAGTTATACTCTTGATGGACATATATGGGTTAGTATGTATGCAAATGATAATTAATGACTATGTTTTATTGCAGTGATCCGAGTTGGGTTTGATCCAGTCATGTACGCTGTGAACGAGAGTGAATGTGTTGTCACAGTGTGCATCAGTGCGATGGATACTCTGACTGGAGGAACACTATCAGTCATTCTAACAACAGAGCCTGGCTCAGCAACTGGTAGGCATATGTCAATGTGAACGTAGTTTCTCATGAAGTTGGAGATTGCATGTTCAATTACATACCTGAATGTGTTGCTAATTAGAAGAAGAAGCCTGGACATCTTAAACACATGCACATAACAGGCTTACGTACATGCTGCTTATGTAGCATAAGACAAACACTATGAGCATATTCAGTTGATTTGCTATTGATTTATGTACTTTCAGAAGGCGATGATTATTCACGTGAAGTCAGGGTTCTGACATTCACCTCTGCTCCCAGCCGAAGATACGTGAACATCACTATTTTAAAAGACACACCAGTGGTAGAGCAGCAAGAGACATTTGGTGTGACTCTGAGCGCAACTGACCAGTGCGTCAATCTGACAGAGGATGAAGCAACTGTTACAATCAATGATGACACAGGTAGGGAGGATAACTCATACATTGATATTCAAGCAAAGTCTCACACAATATTTTTTTCTGTGGCATCTTAATACTGCGCATGTGTAACTATTGCTACAATTCCAATCACTACATAAGTGTCGATCACTACACCACCACTGATGCATGAGTTGGAGCCAGTATAAATGCACAAACCCCAAACATTGCACAATTTCCACCATACAGTTCTGGCATAATGTTGTGGAATAATATTATTACTTTTTGCAGAGGTGCAGGTTGAATTTGCACAGCCTGCCTTGACAGTAAGTGAAGATGACGGATCAGTTTCTGTATGTGTCGACATATCTGGAGCTTCTTTGGACAGGGATGTGACTGTCTATGTCTCAATAGATGATGGCACAGCTATGTGTGAGTCCCTCTGTGATTATATACATTGTATATGGTATTTCCAGATGCCCTGACCACCCATGGATGATCCAGTGTTATGCATGCATGGCACACTGATGTATTGTATTGCATGGGCTGTCTTCACTTCTGCTGAAGCAGTTTGTTATTTCACAAAACGTGTCATTTTGTACCAATATTGATGCAGAGAGGTAATGCTCCCTATGTGTTCTCTTTCCCTATTCCATGTACATAGCACCTGATGACTACACAGCAGTTAGCCCCCAACATCTGACCTTCACCAGTGCTCCATCTCAGATGTGCATTACTGTCAACATTTCCGAGGATGGGGTGGTGGAGCCAACTGAATCATTCACAGTCACATTGAGCTCTTCAGACCCTGCTGTTCAACAATCACTACCATCTTCTACCAGTGTTACTATCACTGATACAACAAGTAAGTACCTGCTGTCTGTTTGTTCTACTATCAAGATCATCGTTACACACTCTAAAGCCTCAAAACATGGTAGCTGTTCATACATGGCTAGCTTTGGCCCAAAGTAATCCTCTCCCAGTCAGGAAGGAAAGCTTGGTAGAGTGACCAGTCTCAGGTTATGGGTGGGCTGTAGCCATAAATTAATATTTTTTCTATGGCATTGTAAATAGTGCTACAATCCCAACTGCTACGTAGGCACAGATCACCACACCAGCACAGATGCATGAGTTGGGGCCAGTAATACACAAACTCCAACCGTTTTCTACATTGCGACAAAATTTCCACCATACAGTTCTGGCATCATTTTGTGGAATATTACTTTTTACAGTGGTGCAGGTTGAGTTTGCACAGCTGCAGCCTGCCTTGGCAGTAAGTGAAGCTGACGGATCAGTTTCTGTGTGTGTCAACATATCTGGAGCTTCTTTGGACAGGGATGTGACTGTTTATGTCTCAATAGATGATGGCACAGCTATGTGTGAGTCCCTCTGTGACTGTATACACTGTATATACACTTCCAGATGCCCTGACCACCCGTGGATGGTCCAGTGGTATGCATGCATGGCACACTGATGTATTGTATTGCATGGGCTGTCTTCACTGCTGCTGTAGCAGTTTGTTATTTCACAAAACGTATCATTTTGTACCAATATGGATGCAGAGAGGTAATGCTCCCTATATATGTGTTCTCTTTCCTTATTCCATGTACATAGCACCTGATGACTACACAGCAGTTAGCCTGCAACATCTGACCTTCACCAGTGCTCCATCTCAGATGTGCATTACTGTCAACATTTCCGAGGATGAGGTGGTGGAGCCAACTGAATCATTCACAGTCACATTGAGCTCTTCAGACCCTGCTGTTCAACAATCACTACCATCTTCTACCAGTGTTACTATCACTGATTCAACTAGTAAGTACCTACCATCTGATTGTTCTAGCTGTCATGAGGCAAAGAATCATTGTTCAATAGCGCACACACACCTATACGTAATTGTACTGAGCACAATAGGAGTTACATTACTGACATAGTACTATCCTGGGTTGTTAGCACTGTTTCAGATGAAACGCCTTCAGGAGCACACCTACTGTTTTTTTAAGGTAGAGCTGAGTCAATTGACTCCTATAGGAGAGAAAGAAAATGATGTGGCTCTAACCAGCAACTTTCGATAAGCAGTCGAATGCTTTAACCACTCGGCCACCAACCATCCCTAAGAGCAGAATAGCGAACCATGGTGCTGCATGAGTACAAATGTGTGACACTGCATGCCACATATCTGTCTTGGTTACTTTCCTCGTTCAAGAGGTTGCTTATGCTGTTGGACTTTTGTGCCCCTTTCAGATGTGCAGGTTGGATTTGTACAGTCTTTCTTTGTGGTGAACGAAGCTAATGGACCAATATTTGTATGCATTGAAATATTTGGAGCTGACTTGAACAGGAGTGTCACTGTCTTACTATCAACACAAGACAACACAGCCATCTGTAAGTTTGCCTTTACGTAATGCTGCATGTGTCGGACACGTAATAATATGGGCAAATTTTAATTCTGGTGTAGTAGCTACTGGTAGCTGTTTATATAGTTGCATTGGCAGTCAAATACCACAACGTTGCATATTATTATTATTATTATTATTATTATATTATTGTTATTATTGTTTGACTAATAGGAATAGCCTACATAGATTCTGGCTATACACCATTTTGATCGTTTACGTGCACTGACCAAACAGTTTGGTGCTGAAGCTCACCTTGGTGGTGGAGTTATGAGCGATTTTGTTGTCTTGTCTGCCACCATTGCTTGAGTGCTGGCTTCGACTATCAGATACCGGTACAGCTCTCAAGAAAAGCCCACAGAGATCTGACCACACTGTCCTGATGGCCATCGTGTACTGGCGCTTAATTGTCTGCCGAAACTCACCCTGGTCACAAAGTTGCGAGCACTGTACTACTTAACTGTCTTCCCTTTGGCCGCCATGGCATGCTCACTTTCACTTGATTGTAGTTAAGGAGGCATGGCCATCACATGATATGTGCAATGGATTGCACCTGGAAATGCGGGCAGCTTCAAATGAGGCTAGCCTACGAGCTGTGAGTATGTGCTGGTGGGTGCATCCACCAGGTGATAGTAAGACCTGGGTCATGGATCACCGGCTATCAGGAGTGCAGTTTCCATATGTAGCTAACTGAAGCAGCTTTTCTATCGCACGTATTGCGGCTTATAATAGGTATGTGTTGACCGTAAGTAAAATGTCATCACCACGTGTAATGAACTTCATGTGGAATGTGTGATTCAGGTTACAATACGCATTTCTATCATATATTTAGTGCAAGAGCTATGTATCTTTGGAAGACCGTGGCAGAGTAGGCTTATATCTCACTGCTTCAGTGTGAGTTGTCACCACGTCCTTCACTGAAGGCCAGGGGAGGTGCACCGAATACAGTCTTTGTTTGTACATAGCTCTGCATGGCCCTTGGTATTCACATCCTGTGTCTTGAAACTGAAGGCAGAATTCTGCACAAGACAAAAAAAATTTGGGGAATGCACTCTACATGTACATGGTAGAGGCCAAAGTGTGCATGTAACTATGCCTAGCTCCACTAGAAGATTGTCTTGCAAGAAATGGGCAGTTCCGAAAAAGTTCAATGTCAAATTTGTGCACGGGTGGTGGAACAGGTCCGGCAGACCGGCAACCACCGGACCTTGTTAGACACCTGAAAAGCCAGCAGATGCAATCTCAGAGGTCCTATAATCCTAACATTTCCATTTTTCGCATGAATAATCGGCTGCTTCACAGCCTCTGCATATACACGCATAATGCCTCCACTATATTAACCTGACCAAACACTAAAGTGCTTCAGCTGCTCCTGTGTGCTAGGCGGTGTAAGAATTGAGAGGGCCTGCATCAATCTAGTTACTGTCATCGCATGCGTGGTGTTCATGGGTACCTGGTACTCTGCAATAGAGCACCATGGTACAGTGAAACCTGCGTACGTGCACGAGTGCGTTTAACATTATAGAAAGTGCCAAACTGGGCATACAAAAATGAAACAACCAGGTATTTTACAATACTTAAAGTCCTTAGTTGTCTTTTCATGGAACTTACTTGAATTGAAGTTGTTTAGTGTCACAAGAATGAGGTCAATCACACTAAAACTTCTCATGACCGCTATAGAGAGGTTTTCTGTATTCCAGCCACCTCTCTAATGAGGCCAAATATCTTCGGCCCCCAGGTGACCGCATTAGACAGGTTCCACTGTACTCTGTAATAGAGCACCATGGTGCTTTAATACGAGTATGAAACACTGATGCAGAGGAGGCTTGTCCATTTGTGTTCGAATTTAGTCCCTTTCCTTTCCCCACTCTATGTAGCTTCTGATGACTACACAAATACCTCTCAACCTGTGACCTTCAGCAGTGCTCCATCTCAGATGTGCATCCCCATCAACATTACCAATGATGAAGTGATGGAGCCAACTGAGTCATTTGATGTTACGCTGGTCTCTGAAGACCCTGCTGTTCAACTGACAGCACCAATTACCACTGTTATAATCCTGGACGATGAAGGTAAGTACACAATATTTCTGTTTGATGGTAAGTACACAATATTTCTGTTTGTTCTGTAGGCATTGCCACAGGTTTTTGTGTTATAGCTGCAGCACATGCTGTGTATAACTAGCGTTGGGATGAAGTTATTCCCCTCTCATTCATACTCATGGAAGAAGTTGCATGTGTTACTATATATTATAGTAACAGTTGAAGGGCTCAGAAAGCATGGCGTCTAATTTACCCAAAATCAAGTACTGGAGGAATATGGATGAATTGCACAAAAATGAGGTGAAAAAGTAAAGAGCATATGACCAAAATTTTGTTATTCTTGAAATTCATCTGTTCCTGAAAACACATTTTAGCAGTGTTTAGGGGGGCTAGTTCAATGTTGTGGGTTAGCGCACTACCGGGTATGTTTCTTGCCTCTTCAGTTATAGGTGGACTGTTGTATGTACCAGTACAGTGGAACATTACAACAGACTGAACAGTAGACATTGTAGCACTGCACCTGTTACTACTGTTCTGCCTTACGATCCCTTTGTTGCAGGAGCACCACGGGTTGAATTTGTACCACCTTTCATGGCGAGTGAAGCTGATGGTTTTGTTTCTGTGTGTATTAACATATCTGGAACTGTCTCAAGAAACATCACTGTCTTGCTATCAACACAAGACAACACGGCCATTTGTGAGTTTGTCTTTCTGTTCAAGCTGCTAAAATGACCTAAACTTATCAATGAGCTGAATTGTATGTGGTTTGCTTTATCAGATCTGCATAAAGAGTGGTGCATGTATCCAACACACTACTACATGTACACAGTCTTAATTCCTGTGTAGTCGTATTTTAACAATTCCACACCATCTACGTATTACGAGTAATGGAAACATCAATACAGAATAGGGGTTAGACCAATTTATCTCTTGTTATTTTGTTGTTGTTTTTTTCTTTAAACGTTTTTCATGTAAGCAATGGACACAAGATAGCAGAATGCTAATACAAATGTGCCTGAGGCTTAACTTAACGGATGCAAGACTATTAGTACTAGCTAGTTACAGAGAGAGGCAATAAATTCCGGGAATGAATACTGCGAGGCACAAATGATTTAAAATAGGAACATGTAGCTATGAGTGAAAGGACAAATATAGGTTTGAAAGTTTGATGAGCAAGTGATTATGTTAGAAGTTCAGTTCATTCCCTTGCTCCTCCACTCTATTTAGCTCCTGATGACTACGCAAATACCTCCCAAGCTGTGACTTTCAGCAGTGCTCCATCTCAGATGTGTGTTCCTGTCTCAATTTCCAATGATGGTTTGGTGGAGGAAGATGAGGTTTTCACAGTATCGCTGGAATCTACAGGCCCTCCTGTTGAATTTACAGAACGATCTGTTAATTTTACTATCGTTGATTCGACAAGTAAGTCAAGATCATCGTTACACATGCTAAAGCCTCAAAACAGGCTGTGTGTGGCTGTTCAGCATACATAGCTATATGTAGCTTTGGCCTAAAGTAATTCCTCCCATTCATGGTGATGCAAGGAAAGCTTGGTAGAGTGACCAATCTTGGGTTATGGGAGGGCTGTAGCAACAGCTAGACATTGCCAAGCTGTGTAACTTGATTGTAGCACTGTGCTACAATCCCAATTGCTACGTAGGTACAGATCACCACACCAGCATAGATGCATGAGTTGGGGCCAGTAATGCACAAACTCCAACCATCTTTTACAAATTTTCCACCATAGAGTTCTGCATCGTTGATTTTTGTGGAATTATATTTATTGCAGTGGTGCAGGTTGAATTTGTACAGTCTGCCTTGACGGTCAGTGAAGCTGACGGATCAGTTTCTGTGTGTGTCAACGTATCTGGAGCTTCCTTGGACAGGGATGTGACTGTCTATGTCTCAATAGATGATGGCACAGCTATGTGTGAGTCCCTCTGTGATTATATACATTGTGTATAGTATTGCCAGATGCCCTGACCACCCATGGATGGTCCAGTGCATGTTACGTATGCATGGCACACTGGTGTATTGTATTGCATGGGCTGTCTTCACTTCTGCTGTAGCAGTTTGTTATTACCCCGCGCGCGCATGCGCGAAGCGGGGTTAAGCAATCGGTTTTGTCCGTCAGTCGTCTGTCAGTCAGTCAGTCGTCTGTCTGTCAGGCGAAAACAATCTCGCCACATAGACCCTCATAAACCATCGAAATGGAGTCAAACAATAGCAAATAGCAAAAAACTGCTCTATATGTACCTGACTGAAGTCAAGGCGCTCCGTTTCGCTGTATTTCGGCTAATTCCTACTTTTCATAACTATTCATAACATTGGCTCCACCTCTTCGTGACCTCAGAGTCCCATCAAGAACAAGACACGCAGTGCATTTGGAAACTTCATGCTTCGAGATGACCGCTAGGAAACAGTGTTTTCTCACGATCTATGTACTTCACAGACATCGTGGCTATTGTTTCGGCTGTTTTTTCCAGCTATTTCCTATTATTCGTAACATTTGGCCCCACCTCTCCAGCTCCAGCTCTTATGTTGTATATACGGTAAGCGATCACTCCCACACCTTGGATATGGCCATACACACGAACACAGTATATGCGATAGTAGCCTCGTTCCCAGGGGCCTGGGAACGAGGCTAATGCAATAGCCGTCCTGTTCGATGCGCATCGGCAGAGATGTCACGTCGATTGTAGCTGCACTGCATGCATCCTGACGTTGAGCGCGGGGTATGTGTTCTATGAACACCTCTAGTTTCACAAAAGGTATCATTTTGTACCAATATGGATGCAGAGAGGTAATGCTCCCTATGTGTGTTCTATTTCCTTATTTCATGTACATAGCACCTGATGACTACACAGCAGTTAGCCCTCAACATCTGACCTTCACCAGTGCTCCATCTCAGATGTGCATTACTGTAAATATTTCCAATGATGGGGTGGTGGAGCCAACTGAATCATTCACAGTCACATTGAGCTCTTCAGACCCTGCTGTTCAACAATCACTACCATCTTCCACCAGTGTCACTATCAATGATTCAACCAGTAAGTACCTGTTCAGGCTGTACATCATTGGACATAGCATCATTGTTACACACTCTATAGCTGCAGTGCATGCATGCTGTGAGTAGTTGCTCACATCTATAGCTTTCGGTAGATTTAATGCCCTCTCATCCAAGCTTGTCATGAATAGGCATTGGCAAACTATGATCAATCTTTTGCACTGTTATGTAAATCCTATTTTTCTCAGTATGCTGCTGACCATGTAACACACTAGACAGTGCGTTGAATATGTTGACACCAGAGGCTTGGATAGAGCTATATTTAGCTGACTATGAAAACAGCATGGAAATAATTTAATTCAAGAATTGCAGGTACGTATTGCCTCTACTATGAGGAGTGATAGTTGATAGCATAGATACGTGCTACGCATGCCAGCATACACGTATGGCTGCTGTGCTGGAGGCTACTATTATGCTCCAGATTATTCCACTGTACATTTCAGCAATGCTTACTCATCAGTGGTAGAGTAGTCTGATCACAGGCTATATGCATGGGTGGGCTGTGGCAAGTAGCTACATAGCAGTACAGTGGTAAGCACGTATAGACAGTGGCCATAAATAGTGTCCTGGTTTAGAATGAAAGGAGATTTATATGAAACATGAAGGGTAGCTCGGACAAGAGTTGAACCTGCGTCTATATATCAGTGAGCTGCGCTTAGAACGTGCAATATATACACTCTGGTAGACTGTACACACAGTTGTGTATTGTGGGAACAATTGAGATGGTATAGGCTGTTCCTTTCCACCTGTTGTTGGGTTGTGTATGCCAAATTCAAGACTGTCTTAAGCGCTGAAGTATTCTTCCAGAAATTCTTCCATTTTCAATCCTAAGGAGTGGAAAACGTTATAATTGAAAATGAAGTGCACTTCCTATTCAAGGAATGTCATTCGAAATTAAGTGCATCTCACTTATAGGTGCCTGTTTCCTTCCTGTGGAGACGTAGGCATAACGAGTGACTACAGTATCAGATTTCCACCTATACAGTAGTTGTTTCCCCACAAGAAGATCTGAAAAGGATCCTCCTTTCCCAGATAGCGACGTACTTTGTCCGATTTGTATTATAAAGTTTGGCCCGCCCTCCCATTCATGGTCATACACTTGGTATAGAGTGACCGGTCTCAATTATGGGCAATAATTGTTGTGATTGACCAAGCTGTATAGTTGTACTTGTCATTGTAACTTATCTTGTACTGTTTGGGCTTTTGTGACCACTTGCAGCGGTTGAGGTTCAATTTGCTCAGCCTTCATTTACCGCAAGTGAGTCTGATGGATCAGTTTCTGTGTGCATTGACATATCTGGAGGAGTTGAGTTGAACAGGAGTGTCACTGTTGCTCTGTCAACACAAGATGGCACAGCCATGTGTGAGTTATTGTTTATTGCATTCACGGACTTTTTTGCCAGTGGTTACTTTATCTGCTGTAGGCAATGGTTCATGTATGCCCTCAATATATTAGTCACCTTCTGCTGTAGTAGAAATGTACATAGTTATTCCTACTATGAGTGTAAGACATTGATGCAGAATAAACTTAGTATTCATGTTTAGTGCCTTCCCTTGCTGTTCCACTCTATGTAGCTCCTGGTGACTACACAGCTATTAGCTCTCCTCAAAATGTGACCTTCAGCAGTGCACCATCTCAGATGTGTGTTCCTGTCTCCATTTCCATTGATAATGTGGTGGAGGCAGAAGAGTTTTTCACAGTAATACTGGAATCTACAGACCGTGCTGTTCCATTCATAGCACTACCATTTGCCAGTGTTACTATCACTGATTCAACTAGTAAGTACCTACCATCTGATTGTTCTAGCTGTCATGAGGCAAAGAATCATTGTTCAATAGCGCACACACACCTATACGTAATTATGTTACATGGTTAGCATCATGCTGAGCACAATAGGAGTTACATTACAATGCAAAAAGGTTGTATGAGCATGAATGAGAGGGATATTAATTCTACCCAAAGCTAGATGTGTACAACTTCTCACAGCACGCATGCACTAGCTGTAGCTGATGTTTGTGCAGCATACAATACCCTATGTATATATTCTCCAATCCATCTGGTAGCGACTTTGTCCGATTTGACTTGCGTATTCTAGGCCCATGTGTTCACCTTGATTTGCATGGTTGGTTCTCGCTGATCCTATCCTGGGTTGTTGGCACTGTTTCAGGTGAAACGCCTTCAGCAGCACACCTACTCGTTTTCTTTTAAGGTAGAGCTGAGTCAATTGACTCCTAGGAGAGAAAGAAATTCGCAATGATGTGGCTCGAACCAGCAACTTTCGATTAGCAGTCGAATGCTTTAACCACTCGGCCACCAGCCATCCCTAGGGTTGCCACATTCACGAGGTAAAGAACAACCGGCAAGAGCAGAATAGCGAACCATGGTGCTGAGTACAAATGTGTGACACTGCATGCCACATATCTGTCTTGGTTACTTTCCTCGTTCAAGAGGTTGCTTATGCTGTTGGACTTTTGTGCCCCTTTCAGATGTGCAGGTTGGATTTGTACAGTCTGTCTTTGTGGTGAACGAAGCTAATGGACCAATATTTGTATGTATTGAAATATTTGGAGCTGACTTGAACAGGAGTGTCACTGTCTTACTATCAACACAAGACAACACAGCCATCTGTAAGTTTGCCTTTACATAATGCTGCATGTGTCAGACACGTAATAATATGGGATTTTAATTCTGGTGTAGTAGCTACTGGTAGCTGTTTATATAGTTGCATTGGCAGTCAAATACCACAACGTTGCATATTATATTATTATTATTATTGTTATTATGGTTCGAGGGGCAACCGCACTCCTGGTAGCCGTTGCAACGCCGCGGTTGCCTCGCCGTAGCGAAGCTAATTATTGCAATTCGTTCCAATTAACGCACATGCCACGTGGCTCAGTCGATCGCGAGCAATGGCGACCAAAAGGAAGACAAGACAGCACTCACAACTTAGCCAGCACGGTGAGTTTTGGCATGTAAGCGTCAGTGAACGACAGCGATCACGGCTGTGTGGTTAGAATCTTCGTGTGCCTTTCCTAAGAACGGTACTGCCACCGGAAGTCGGTGAGAGGGCGCGAGCAATGGCGGCCACGGCGAGACAAAAGCGCTTGTATCTCTACCACCATGGTGAGTTTCAGCACCAAAATTGTGCGGTTGGGTTGCTGCATGGTAGCGATCAAGACGGTGTAGTCAGAATCTCTGTAGGCCATTCCTATCTCGCGAACGAGTTATTTATTAATTATTTACGCGGCACAATTTTTCCGCTACCAGGAGTGTAATGACTAATAGGAATAGCCTAAATAGATTCTGGCTATACACCATTTTGATCGTTTACGTGCACTGACCAAACAGTTTGATGCTGAAGCTCACCTTGGTGGAGGAGTTATGAGCGATTTTGTTGTCTTGTCTGCCACCATTGCTTGAGTGCTGGCTTCGACTATCAGATACCGGTACAGCTCTCAAGAAAAGCCCACAGAGATCTGACCACACTGCCCTGATGGCCATCGTGTACTGACGCTTAATTGTCTGCTGAAACTCACTCTGGTCACAAAGTTGTGAGCACTGTAATATTTAATTGTCTTCCCTTTGGCCGCCATTGCATGCTCGCTTTGACTTGATTGTAGATAAGGAGGCTTGGCCATCACATGATATGTGCAAGCTGGAAATGTGGGCAGCTTCGAATGAGACTAGAGCTGTGAGTATGTGCTGGTGGGTGCAGGAGGTAGCAAGACCTGGGTCATGGATCACCGGCTATCAGGAGTGTGGTTTCTATATGTAACTAAAACAGCTTTTCTATCACACGTATTGCGGATTATATATAGGTATATGTTGACCGTAAGTAAAATGTCATCACCATGTGTAATGAACTTCATGTGGAATGTCTAATTTAGGTTTACAACAGGCATTTCTATCACTGCTAAGAACATACATCTAGTGCAAGAGCTATCTTTGGAAGACAGAGTAGGCTTATATCTCACTGCTAGGATGTGAGTCGTCACCACATCCTTCATTGAAGGCCATTCTCGTAGCAGGAGAGGTGGACTGAATATGGTCTTTGTTTGTAGCTCTGGCCCTTGGAATTCACATCCTGCTTCTTGAAACTGAAGGCACAATTCTGCAGAAGACAGAATAGTTTGAGGAATGCACTATACATGTACATGGTAGAGGCCAAAGTGTACATGGAACCTTGCTTAGTTCCACTAGAAGAACATTGTCTTGCAAGAAATGGGCAGTTCCAAAAACGTTCAGCGTCAACTTTGTGCAGGGGCAGTGGAACAGGTCCGACAGACCAGCAACCACCAGACCATGTATAACACCTGAAAAGCCAGCAGATGCAATCTCCTGTAATCCCATGCTTCGCATGGATAATCAGCTGCTTAACAGCCTCTGCATACCTGATACTCGATTTTAGTAGAGTACCATGGTACTTTAATACGAGTATATATGAAACACTGATGCAGAGGAGCTTGTCCATTTGTGTTCGAATTTAGTCCCTTTCCTTTCCCCACTCTATGTAGCTTCTGATGACTACACAAATACCTCTCAACCTGTGACCTTCAGCAGTGCTCCATCTCAGATGTGCATCCCCATCGACATTACGAATGATGCAGTGATAGAGGAAACTGAGTCGTTTGCTGTGACACTGGTCTCTGATGACCCTGCTGTTCAACTGACAACACAAATTGCCACTGTTACAATCCTGGACGATGATTGTAAGTACACAATATTTCTGTTTGTTCTGTAGGCATTGTCACAGGTTTTTGTGTTATAGCTGCAGCACATGCTGTGTGTAGCTAGCATTGGAATGAAGTTATTCCCCTCTCATTCATACTAATGGAAGAAGTTGCATGTGAGGGGGGGGGGCTATCTATAGTAACAGTTGAAGGGCTCAGAAAGCATAGCGTCAAAATCAAGTACTGGAATTTGCATGAATTGCACAAAGATTAAGTAAAGAACATAATTATGACCAACATTCTTGAAATTTCAGCAGCTCCTGAAACACATACACATTTTAACTGTTACAGTGTTTGGGGGAGGGGGGGCCTTCAACTATACCTGTTACTACTGTTCTGCTTTACAATCCCTTAGTTGAAGGAGCACGGGTTGAATTAGAACCACCTTTCATGGCGAGTGAAGATGACAGTTTTGTTTCTGTGTGCATTAACATAACTGGAACTGTCTCAAGAAACATCACTGTCTTTCTATCAACGCAAGACAACACAGCCATTTGTGAGTTTGTCTTTCTGTTCCAGCTGCTAAAGACCTAAACTTATCAATGAGCTGGATTGTAAATGTGGTTATACTGTGTGGCTACTTTATCTGCATAAAGAGTGGTGCATGTTTCCAACACACTATTACTTGTGTACAAGAATATGAACATGTAGCTATAAGTGAAAGGACAAATATAGGTTTGAAAGTTTGAAGAGCGAGTGATTATGTTAGATTATGTTCATTCCCTTGCCCCTCCACTCTATTTAGCTCCTGATGACTACGCAAATATCTCCCAAGCTGTGACTTTCAGCAGTGCTCCATCTCAGATGTGTGTTCCTGTCTCAATTTCCGATGATGGTTTGGTGGAGGAAGATGAGTTTTTCACAGTGTCACTGGAATCTACAGACCCTGATGTTAATATTACACAACCATCAGCTAATTTTACTATCATTGATTCGACAAGTAAGTCAAGATCATCGTTACACACGCTAAAGCCTCAAAACAGGCTGTGTGTGGCTGTTCAGCATATGTAGCTATATGTAGTTTTGGCCTAAAGTAATTCCTCCCATTCATGGTGATGCAAGGAAAGCTTGGTAGAGTGACCAATCTTGGGTTATGGGAGGGCTGTAGCAACAGCTAGACATTGTGCTGGACCAAGCTGTGTAACTTGATTGTAGCACTGTGCTACAATCCCAATTGCTACGTAGGTACAGATCACCACACCAGCATAGATGCATGAGTTGGGGCCAGTAATGCACAAACTCCAACCATCTTTTACAAATTTTCCACCATACAGTTCTGCATCATTGATTTTTGTGGAATTATATTTATTGCAGTGGTGCAGGTTGAATTTGTACAGTCTGCCTTGACAGTCAGTGAAGCTGATGGATCAGTTTCTGTGTGTGTCAACGTATCTGGAGCTTCTTTGGACAGGGATGTGACTGTCTATGTCTCAATAGATGATGGCACAGCTATGTGTGAGTACCTCTGTGACTATATACACTGTATATACACTTCCAGATGCCCTGACCACCCATGGATGGTCCAGTGCATGTTACGTATGCATGGCACACTGGTGTATTGTATTGCATGGGCTGTCTTCACTGCTGCTGTAGCAGTTTGTTATTTCACAAAAGGTATCATTTTGTACCAGTATGGATGCAGAGAGGTAATGCTCCCTATGTGTTCTGTTTCCTTATTTCATGTACATAGCACCTGGTGACTACACAGCAGTTAGCCCCCAACATCTGACCTTCACCAGTGCTCCATCTCAGATGTGCATTACTGTCAATATTTCCGAGGATGGGGTGGTGGAGCCAACTGAATCATTCACAGTCACATTGAGCTCTTCAGACCCTGCTGTTCAACAATCACTACCATCTTCCACCAGTGTTACTATCAATGATTCAACTAGTAAGTACCTGTTCAGGCTGTACGTCATGGGGCATAGCATCATTGTTACACACTCTATAGCTGCAGTGCATGCATGCTGTGAGTAGTTGCTCACATCTATATAGCTTTCGGTAGATTTAATACCCTCTCATCCAAGCTTGTCATAAATATAGGCATTGTGCACTGTTATGTAGTTCCTATTTTTCTCAGTATGATGCTGACCATGTAACACACTAGACAGTGCGTTGAATGTGTTGACACCAGAGGCTTGGATAGAGCTATATTTATAGCTGACTATGAAAACAGCATGGAAATATTTACCGGGGTAATTCAAGAATTGCAGGTACATAATTATTGCCTCTGCTATGAGGAGTGATAGTTGATAGCCTATACGTACTATGCATGTATGGCTGCTATGCTGGAGGCTACTATTTTACTCCAGATTATTCCAGTATACATTTCAGCAATGCTTACTCATCAGTGGTAGAGTAGTCTGATCACAAGCTATATGGGTGGGCTGTGGCAAGTACGTAACAGTACAGTGGCAAGTACATAGCAGTACAGTGGTAAGTACGTAACAGTACAGTGGCAAGTACGTAGCAGTACAGTGGCAAGTACGTAGCAGTACAGTGGCAAGTACGTAGCAGTACAGTGGCAAGTACGTAGCAGTATAGCATAAATGGTTTAGAACGAAAGGAGATTCATATGAAACATGAAGAGTAGCTCGGACAAGAGTTGAACCTGCGTCTATCAGTGAGCTGCGCTTAGGAACGTGCAACTATATACACTCTGGTAGACTGTATATACACACAGTTGTGTATTGTGGGAACAATTGAGATGGTATAGGCTGTTCCTATCCACCTGTTGTTGGGTTGTGTATGCCAAATGCAAGACTGTCTTAAGTGCTGAAGTATTCAGAAATTCTTCCATTTTTGATCCTAAGGAGTGGAAAACGTTATAATTCAAAATGAAGTGCACTTCCTATTCGAGGAGTGTCATTCGAAATTAAGTGAATCTCACTTATAGGTGCCTGTTTCCTTCCTGTGGAGATATAGGCATAACGAGCAACTACAGTAACAGATTTCCACCTATACAGTAGTTGTCTCCCCACAGGAAGATCTGAAAAGGATCCTCCTTTCCCAGATAGCGACTTTGTCCGATTTGTATTAAAGTTTGGCCCTCCCTCCAATTCATGGTCATACAAAGAAAGCTTGGTATAGAGTGACCGGTCTCTAGCTGGGCTGTAGCAATAACTGTTGTGATTGACCTAGCTGTAGCCATATACGTAGTTGTATTTCTCATTGTAAATTATCTTGTACTATTTTGGCTTTTGTGACCATTTGCAGCGGTACAGGTTCAATATGCTCAGCCTTTGTTTACCACAAGTGAGTCTGATGGATCAGTTTCTGTGTGCATTGACATATTTGGAGCTACCTTGAACAGGAATGTCACTGTCCTTCTGTCAACACAAGATGGCACAGCCGTGTGTGAGTTGTACATCGTATTATTTATTGCACTTCACGGGCTTTTTTGCCAGTGGTTACTTTATCTGCTGTAGGCAATGGTTCATGTATGCCCTCAACATATTAGCCACCTTCTGCTATTATAATAGTAGAAATGTACGTAGTTATTCCTACTATGAGTGTAAGATATTGATGCAGAATAAGCTTAGTATTCATGTTTAGTGCCTTCCCATGCTGTTCCACTCTATGTAGCTCCTGGTGACTACACAGCTATTAGCCCTCCTCCACAAGCTGTGACCTTCAGCAGTGCACCATCTCGGATGTGTGTTCCTGTCTCCATTTCCATTGATAATGTGGTGGAGGCAGAAGAGTTTTTCACAGCAGTACTGGAATCTACAGACCGTGCTGTTCCATTCATAGCACTACCATTTGCCACTGTTACTATCAGTGATTCAACAAGTAAGTACCTGCTGTCTGTGTGTTCTGTTATCAAGATCATTGTTACACACTCGACAGCCTCAAAACATGCTGCTGTGTGTAGCTGTTCTTACGTAGCTAGCTTTGGCCCTCCTTCCCATTAGTCATGGTCATGGAAGGAAGAGTGACCAGTCTCAGGTTATGGGTGGGCTGTAGCAATTAGGGTTGTGCATTAATTCCAATACCACAATAAATGTGCTGCTGCAATTACCGTACCACATGAATTTTTAGAATGGCAATGTTACCGAAACAGCAATGTACCGCAATATACGGTAATATATCTTGCCGTGAAAGGTCTGTACTCTCCTTACATTTCTGGTGTATTAACAACAACTATTGATCCCATACTGAAATAAGGATTTGTTAGTTGTACACTTCTGTTTGAAGACTGATTGGTAACAGGAGCGCATGAGCCGCCGAAGGCGGCGAAGGAGCGTGCAACTTGCGTGCCATGTAAATACAAATTAGTTACGTACTTCCGCGTTTGAAAATAGAGCGGATACGTCATAAGTTTTCTGGGGGCAGTTTTATTGGCGTGCAAGCCTTCAGGGGCGTCCTGACACTCGGTTCCCTGCTTGTTTCGCTCTTGCAAACTTCAGCACGGTCATGCTCCGCTTGACAGCGCGTCTCATGGGAGAATCCTTCCTGGCGCATAGAAAGTTGCGGGGAGATACTTCCTGAAGGCTACAAGCTGAAGTTTCGACCCTCGGATGGGCGTGGAGTTCCTTCTTCAAACCGAACTCGCTTCGCTTGAGGTAGCTCTGTCGCTTCGCCATTGCGGGTGGCTCTGTCAGTGTACTAAATAAAGCTAAGTACGAGTCACGTGCACTGTAGGCGTCACGCAACGTCTAAATGAGCTTCCGCTTTCCAAATATGGAAGTCATTACTACTACAGATTTGTATTTACATGGCACTCACGGGTATTCGCGAGTTGCACGCTCCTTCGTCGGCTCATGCGCTCCTGTTGGTAATCATGATAACAATGGCCAAATGTAGTACCGCCCAAGCCTATAGTAGTAATATAATCATTGTGATTGAACCATTGTTGTATTTCTTGTAGTATCTTATCTTGTACTGTTTTGGCTTTTGTGACCACTTGCAGCGGTGCAGGTTGGATTTGGTCAGCCTTCGTTTACAGCAAGTGAGCGTGATGGATCAGTTTCTGTGTGCATTAACATATTTGGAGCTGAGTTGAACAGGAGTGTCACTGTCCTTCTGTCAACACAAGATGACACAGCTGTGTGTGAGTTGTATATGTATTATTTATTGCATTTTCACGGGCTTTTTTGCCAGTGGTTACTTTATCTGCAGTAGGCAATGGTTCATGTATGCCCTCAACATATTAGTCACCTTCTGCTGTAGTAGAAATGTACGTAGTTATTCCTACTATGAGTGTAAGATATTGATGCAGAATAAGCTTAGTATTCATGTTTAGTGCCTTCCCATGCTGTTCCACTCCATGTAGCTCCAGATGACTACACAGAAATTAGCTCTCAACCTGTGACCTTCAGCAGTGCTCCATCTCAGATGTGTGTTTCTGTCTCCATTTCCATTGATGATGTGACTGAGGAAAATGAGTTCTTCACAGTAGAACTGGGATCTACGGACCGTGCGGTTCAATTCACACTACAATCTGCCATTGTTACTATCATGGATGGTACGTGTCCACCATACATTTATTTTGCAAGTAGGCACAGGATCAATATACATGCAATGCATAGTTGGACATACATGTGAATGTTGTCCATGTCTAAAAAACCCTCACAGTACTCAGCGTAAAAGCCGGTTTGCACTAAAACCATCAATTTTACAATCGGTTTACAACAACCTGTGTAAATGCTGTTTTGCAGAGCATGCAGTTTGCAAAATGGGAGTGGTTTCAAGTGTTAAGTGCAAGGGTACGGTCTTTTAGTAAACTTTCTATTACACCCCATGGCTAAGTAACCACCACATCACATTGAGTTGAATGTGTGCACAAATTTACTTATTTACCCTGCAGATGTAGTAGAAGTTACACTGGATAATACTATGTACGTCTTCCATGAGGATGCTGATGATGCTGCCATTTGCGTACGCATTATTGGTACAGTCCTGGATAGGACAGTTGACTTCACCTTCACCCTTGTTGAAAGTGGTACAGCTACAGGTATGGTCTAAGCATGAGGAAGAACTGTGGTAGCTGTTTTATAGACTATAGATCTACTTGTTGAATTTTATTATACCACAGCTGGTATGGACTATCAACCATTAACTACGAACATCACGTATAATCCAGCAATGGCACGAGAAGAAATCATTGTCTGTGAGTTTATCGACATCATAGATGACACGATTCCAGAGGATATGGAGACACTCAGCGTACGTCTGGACTCAACTGACCCGGCCATCGCATTTGCTATTCCGACTGCTCCCATAGCAATAACGGACAATGACAGTAAGTGCGATCATATTCTCTCATGCTCAGTAATGGCCATCAGTACTGTTATCCTTTTGAAGAGCATTGGGGTCGAAGTATAATGGATCCTTCTTGGCAACCTCCAGATTTATGGTGTGAGGGTCATCACTTTTTCTATTACAGTTTTACTCCAAAGATTTGTATGTGCAAGTAGACTCTCTACTATATTGTCCCTCCCCCTGTAACACCCTTTCCCTCCCTTCCTCTCTCACCTTTTTCCATCTCATGCACTCCTTCCTGATCCTACCTTTCCATCCCTCTTCCTTATCTCCTCTCCCTCCTCTCTCCTTCCACTCTCCCCTCCCTCTCCTCCTCTCCCCTTCCTGTCACTCACCCTCCCCCTTCCCCCATCCCCTTTCCGCACCTCTTCAGATCCTAATGTCATGGTTGGATTTATTGCTTCTGAGATCCCTGTCCAGGAAGAAGATTTCCTCTCATCTGCTATAATTGGTGTGGTTGCACAGGGGTTGATTAGCAGCACATTCACCGTAACAGTATCAACTTCAGATGGAACAGCAGAGGGTAAGCATAGGATATACGTACAGTGGGTATAGTGCATTGTCATGTGATCCCAAAAATGGAGGCCTGGGAATGCGGCTAGACAAGCTGTACCAAGAACTATCAAGAAGTCTACAAGTACCAAGCAAGGATGACAGCATTTGTAATGCTTGTGTTGCAAGCCTTAATTAATGATGAACCGTTTACTTATGAACCCAATAAGTATAAAAGAAAGCGAAAACTTTCTCCGAAAAACTATAGTGATTTCAGTGATGGCCTATATATACCTCTCAATAAACCACAGAAACAAGGGGTTACACATCCTCAGTCCCATCCCATTCTAGAATTTAGGGAAGGGATACGACTGAGGATGTGGGAGTGGTTAAAGCATTTGACTGCTAATCGAAAGGTTGCAGGTTCGAATCCCATCATTGCCATAGGAGATTTTCTTTCTCCTAGGAGTTGACTCAGCTCTACCCTAATAAAATGAGTAGGTGTGTTCTTGAAGGCGTTTCACCTGAAATAGTTCACACCGCATCCTTCGGAGGGGATGTAAAGCCGTCAGTCCCGGGGGACCTGGGTCCATAGGCTCTGCCTTCTCCAGGCCCTCGTTAGCCACCATCGTGGTAAACCCCTCGTCAAGTGAAGAAGTGAAACCCCTTGTTTATGTGCTTATTTGAGAGGTAAAGGCCATCATTAAATCATTTTAGTTTTTCGGAGAAAGCTTTTGCTTCTTGTTTGGTAGCTTTACTCACAGTATTAATTCTAAGGATGCACTGCAGCTGTTATTAATAGAAAGCCACGCCTCCATGATGGCACAGTCCTGTACAATTAGATCTAAGCACAATCCTGGACAAGGATAACAGGTTGGTAGAAATTCCTTCTAGCAGTGAGCCACCAGACGACGAATTGCAGTAAAAACAAACCTCGAACACAAGTTACAATCACACAAGAAAGAGAACGCGACATGTGCATGTGCAATACCTTTGTGTTAACCTTCGACCTTTTGTTGCCTTATAAATGATGTCGTGTTCGCAGGATCGTAGAGCGTAGCCTGCCAAAACCACCACTGTTCGTAGTTTTCGGCGTAGTCTGCTACGGCAAAAGCGATGTGGTTTGAATGGAAAGTAGTTCAAGAACTGCTTTCGTTTGTAAGCTATGCTTGACTATGAGAAAGAAAGGAGAAGAAGAAGAAGATGATGAAATCAGAATATTTCAGCTACATCTTTCTCTAGGATGCGTTTGCAAGTATTTTTTGTGGAACTGTCAGGCAGTATCATTCTATCTGCTTGCTTGGTATGTTTTTGTAGCTGCTTTGGCGGTTATCCTGCTAGTGCATCAATATGGTAAATTCAAAAAATTTCCTTGGCCATCCCTAAATAGAGAACGCTACCGCATTCGCATTCTCTGATATCCTATAACATGGATGAGTTGGCTTGCCATCAAAAAGCCTACCATTCCTGGTCAAGTATCCAGCAATAAACTCTTTTAGGGTTTTAGTTTAATTTTATTTCAGGTGGTTAGCTATAGGAATGAATTAAAATGTAGGGCCATTCCAATTTATTCAGTTGTCTTAATGGATTTCCCAGCTTGTTTTCTGCATGAGAAAAAAAATCAATTTTCCAAAACATGTAAACTACCTTTCCCTGTTCACGAAAGACTTTCGTGGATGCATGCGTAGTAGCACTATATAGCTGCAGGACGGTTAGTACAGATGCAAGACTCTGGCAATGTGAGACAATCCCAGAGCCACTGCCAGCATTGGGGCACTCATTCTACAAATCCTCAGACTCAGAAGTCTCTCGGAACCAAACTACCAGCAGTGGGAAGTTGAGTGCACTAGTAATGTGGATAATGCCATTTAGAGACCATCTGATGTCACAGGACTTGTACTTCAATTTGTTGCTCCCTGAAAAAAAAAACTATATAGATAGGGTACCTTTCAAACCTATGATAACATTAGCTGCAGCACTTTCTATATTGTGCTTCCAGGATAACAGGCAGGAATTGTTTATAGTATCCATGCAGAGTAATTCCAAAGAGAATACGGATCAGGGGTGTCACAAAAACAAACTTATGCTGACCTTCCAACCACGTACACTGTACCATTCCAGAAATCCTAATGAAATTGGAATGGCCTAGGTATATCAGCTGGAGAATAATTTGACGATGAGGTAATTTAATTTTAATTGCATGTGGCTATATACATATGACACTGTATTCAATTCCACAGCTGGTGCGGACTATCAGGCTACTACAGAGGATTTGCAGTTCTCACCTACCAGCAACAACCCCCAGTATCTGTTTGTCACCATCTTGATAGACACCTTGATTGAAGGCATCGAGACCATCAATCTCCAGCTGTCAGCTCCGCCTGGACAACCTTCAGTGTTCACCATCCAGCCTGACATGTCCAGTGCTACAATCCGCATTGAAGATAATGATGGTAAACCTTTATTATTGCAACCAGACATGGCATCTTTGTGTATGGCAAGATGAAAATGCCAACAGAGCTTTTTATACTTCTGAGTAGGCAGGTGTATAGCTAGTTGGGATTCAACCATGAATACTAGTTTTTTTATAGTGTCTCATTTATTGCAACAAGAGCGCATAAGTAGGTCGCGCCCCCCGGAGTACTCCGCACGACCTACTTATGCGCTCTTGATTGCAACCAACTACCTAAGTGTGTAGCTGGCCTATACTTGTCCCCAACAGCTAACCAGACATACACATTATTATTTCGTGCACTTCCTAATGGATTAATTTAACAACTATATACAGAAAAATGTCCTGAGAACCAATAACTGTACTCTGAACTACCTGTACCTTCAGCTCTACCCCCACCTGACGGTGCAATTGTCATCATCAATGATACTCCCGAAGTCACTATTACCAGCTCGACTACTGCCAGTGTGAGGGTAGATTTCACTGTAAGACCTGATGTGGCTGCTGTTGTCTGCTCACTGACTCCACAGCTTGTTGCCGACATAGACTGTAAGTGTCACACTGGTCCGAGATGACTAGAGATTACTAGGGATTACTACAGATTACTAGCCCCTAACATCATACACAAAATAATTCAGTCATGGTATACACAAAGTTACTTGTGAGTGTGGTGTTTTCCTATAATTGGGGTGGGATTGAGGAGCCCCACACTGACATGATGTAGCTATAATTATGTGCAAGTATACATACAAACATGTTTGTTTGTTTGTATGTATCAAAAGGCGTTATGCATAATGTAAATCTACTCTTCTGCAAATAACCGAACGTTTCTTGTATCATCAAAAATTCTGACCTACTCAAATTTAACAAGTTGAGACGTCAACCGTGAACAATCTGCCTCTTCGATGGCTACAACAAAGACCGAGACGACCACTCATGGACCTATGGGTACAACAATGGGGGCTACTGCATTGCAAAAAGACTACAAGAGTGTCATCTCTCTGAGTGGGGCAGACTATGTATACTGATTGTAAACAACGCCAGTGAGGCTTCAACTAAAAGTTGATTGATTGCTATGTACATACCTGCTCTAGCTCACCTCCACATGCTATATACATTGATCTAACTAAGGGCTGTTGTTCAGCAGCAATGATAACAGGAATAAGGAATACGCAGGTGTGGATTATCGTCACAAGCTAAAAGGACCTGCATGCATATCCGTACTTCCAGGTCTCAGTGGAACAGCGACCTTCTCTGGGCTAAGTGCTGCATTTGGTAGGGTCATCTTCCTCAACATTCTAGCAACCAATGCTGCTGGTGCACAGATAGCCAATATCACAAGACAAGTTCGACTTGGTAAGCCATTTAACTTGTATTCACATCTGGTCATGTGATTTTGTTATAAATTATTCAGAAATCCTTGTATGAGGTTTGACAACACTAGAAACTGTAGAGTATAACCTGAGCTCAGATGATGTATTTGGTGAACATTTTGTACGTATTGACTAATTAGCGCTATTGTTCATCCCTCTCAGGTGAAAACAATGACTGTGCAGTCACCTTCCTCAACGCAGATGAAGATGCCGCAATTGTGTTTCAAGGGACTGTCTTCATTCAGTGGGTAGAAATTGGACCTGTCGACTTCACTGATTGCAGAATCAATAATGGAAATTTCTTCCCATGTAAGCATTCCCACAATGATTAGATCGGGACGGCTTCACACAGGAGTTGAGACCTCAGTATAAGCATCTTAAAATATCAACTCCATTCAATTGAATTTTTTCAAATGCATGAAACTTGATTCGGAAAGTCACATATTTTAGCTAAGGGCTTTCTCCTGACACCTTGAAATGTTTATTCCGCTCCCAAGAGGTCCCTTTCTCATGTCACACAATTCATTGGTCTTGCTAGATAATAATATCTACACAAGTTTCAGTAATTGCCCTGCACACGCATGCGTGGAGCAGGGTTAAGCATTTGGTTAAACGATTGCTAAACCCAACAATAAAAAAATAGAATCTATCTGAGTCTGTGTACTTGATGGCGACCAAAGCGCTTCTATTCTATGCATCTCCAGCTCTGTAATGGTAGGGTCCACCATTTTAATACGGTCAGCAACTAAAATATGGGCATTCACGGGCTCTGGCACATGTTCATACCGAAGCAATTCCATGTCAAGTCATGCACTGCAGGGATCTTAGACTGAGAGATAGGCAGGCACGCAGGGTAAGTGTTCTATGAAGTGGTGGAAACATGAATGTACATGAACGAACGTGCAAACTAAGCTTCAACTCATCTCAGAAAGTAACTGTCATACGATATACTGTTTGTGCTGAAGTCTTGTAAAACCATGCTTGTCATTCCTTGTTTGTCAAGCAACAGAGAATAGATATGGTAGTGGATCTAGTCGCACTCACTCAAGGAAAATGGCTAGTAAACAGTTGGTCTTTCCCTGTGAATCACTTTTGACTTAACTTCCCTCCACCCTGAGCTCTCAATCCTCATACGTAACTGTGTCAGCGCCAGCAGCAATTTAGCTCACAATAGATGCGATCGGTAACATCATATTAGTGTTGAGGTAAGTACAAACACAGGCACACAGTCATACACTGTTCAGCGTAGGCTCGTTCCTAGGCCTCTCCAGGGCTATATTTGGTGTTCAGACTTGGGATTCGTGGAATAAGGTAGGAACAGCTTTTGTCACTTGCGGTGTCCGAGGTTTTGTTTGTATATGGAATAGCCTCGTACCCAGGCCTTCAAATCACGATTTGAAGGCCTGGGTACGAGGCTATATATGGAAGAGCCTGGGAACGAAGGTGTCCTTGATAGGTTTTACACTGATCATTTCTCTCCTGTCTGATGATCAAAGAAGCATCCCTTGTTTAGATGTAGCATCTTAGATTTATCAGACCAGATATAATTTTCTATAAGAAGCACACACTCTCTATTAACTTTTATGTGATTCACTCTTGGACTACTCAGACTAACCATAAATATAGGAACTGTTCCATTATTTTGCCCTGATTAATTAACCACTAAGGATTTGTGTGACCATGCATGTGTCTTGCCTACATGTACCTCAGTCACCAACACAACGTACCCAGTGCATGCAGTTCCCCAGGAACAATGGTTCCTTCAGCCTATAGGGTTGGTCACTGCAGTTGTATGCAGTTACTGTCCACACAACTTCACGGATGCAACATGAATTGTGTTTTGGAATGTAAGCAGAAGTGCAGGTGGATTCTTCTCTCAAAGTAGAACCCACTGCAGTGTGCCTACCATACATACATAACTGGACCACTTAGCTACATTCGCCTGGTGTCCATTCCTAATTGGGGCGAGCCCAAGCAAGCCCCACATGTAGACGAGTTCGTGCTATGTATATAATATAACGAGTTCATTCTATGTATATAATTATGTCTGTCATTCGTTGTACCGAATATCACTTGCAACAAGCAAACACGATTGTCTCATTTCTGGTGCATGTTTCATCAATTTTCTCCATTCCCTGATGATTATTTTGTTGAAATCAATTCTGTATATTCTGTTCTTTCTTTCAGGTACCTCTCCATTTCAGAGCAGCAGCTTGGATCCTGGCTCCTATAATTTGAGGGTTAGACCAAATGGACCCAATTGCGTGAGGAGAATCCGGCGTAACGTAATGTTCATCATACAGTAACATGATAACTGCGGTTTTGTAACACTACCATACTTGGAAATTTTTTTATGTGTGTATAGATACTACATCGAAATTCATGTTTTATGCAGATTGACTGATTTTATCCCAAGCTAGCTATGTAGTGAGCTGGTATATCTGACTGAAGTAGTTCATGTAGCTACTATACTATTGTGTTGCTGTTGTGATTCACTGAAATAGATATCAGTTCAGATTGCACGACCCAAAGTGTGTGTGTGTGGTGCTGTTTGCATGTGTGTGTGTGTGTGTGTTTGCATGTGTGTATATTGTAATAGTCACAAACATGTTGATAGGAGGCATTGCTATTGCTACTTCTGGCGCCGGCTCTGCAACATCCAATCACCCAGTCGTTCCATGCTGACACCAGATGCTACTGTTGGCTCAGAGGACTGAATTAGACCGCAGTTACACAAGGAAACGAGCTTTCTTACGGTACACATCTGTACCTCTTCATACTGCTCTTATTTACAGCTCCTCCCCAGTTTTTTGTTGATTACTGCATGGCAATAAAAAACAAAAAGCTGGAACTATATAACCTCATTCCAAGGATTGATGATACGAGGATTGGATGTGAAGTCTGTCTATGCACTGCCAACATTAATTATTCTGATGCTGGCAAGGGAACATATGGCAGTGGCTGGAAACTATATACAACTGTAATATCAGTCTTAGACTAGTAGTCACACTAGCTACAATGTGATAGCTTTAAAAAAAAGCAATTATTGTGTAAAACTTATAAAACATCGCTGTTTGTATCCAGTTTGTATACAGTGCACGTTAGCTACCTGTCTCTCAGAGATCTGTAACTTCCAGATCTTCTAATATGCGTGCAATTTCCTTATCCAACCCACTTATTCCAGGACCTTCAACATTGACTTGCTTGTCCTGTATCAGTGAAGTGAAGTGAAAGAGATAGCATGAATGTACAATCACGTACAGTGTGAACGTTATGGATTTGCAATTGGACAAAGTTTGTTTGCAAATTTCTCCAGTTTATGTAGCTGAGGTATGCGCAACCTTAAAATTAGTTTTGTCCTATTCAGGAAATTTAGCGGACATGAATAATATTGCTACTGCAAGTACATCAAGCAGCAATGAAGTCAAGGTACCAAATGCTTAAGAGGACTAGCCACGACTATCCCCATAGAGTGTCAATCTGCCCGCTTGGTATCTTTAAAGATGTGCACCATAATTATTGGTCTCAAATCATTCTGATAAGGCCATAGTGTCATTCACCTTTGACGTCTCCTTGCTTTCGTTGCTGGCAGTTGCTTGCCTTTTAGTCACAGCATCAGATTCTGCAGTTTTTCTGACCTGTTTTACATTGAGGAGATTAATTGGCAGTATAATTAACATGAACAGCATTATAATTATTAAGATGAGCTCGGGACTTACAGCCAATGATTCAATTTGGGCTCTCATAATTATGTAAAACTCAATACAGATTGCTTACCTACCTAATACATCAATAATATATTAGTGTGTGTGTGTGTGTGTGTGACGGAAGTGGGATGTTCATGGGGCGGGACTAGACTAGTGATGCACAACCTTCGTACTTCAATTTACTGTACCTCGGATCTCAG
The DNA here is from genome assembly GCA_963931865.1 of Axinella damicornis. Taxonomy (NCBI): domain Eukaryota; kingdom Metazoa; phylum Porifera; class Demospongiae; order Axinellida; family Axinellidae; genus Axinella; species Axinella damicornis. The sequence continues at coordinate 7,651,998 of OZ007509.1, forward strand.
TGAAGAATGTTTGAGAACATTGGGCCCGGGCATGGGCTGGCTTCCAGAACAGCTGGGGCTACAAGCAGATGAATGCAATTGGGGAGCAGCAGTTGAAGTGGATGCAATCGGTGAGCAGCAGCCGAAGCGGATGCAATGGGGAGCAGTTGAAGCGGACACAATAGGGGAGCAGCAGTTGAAGTGGATCGATGCAAATGCAATCAAGGAGCAGCAGCTGAAGCGGATGCAATCGGGGAGTAGCAGCTCAGCACAGAGAGCTGTCCGGCGCTGGATTACTCACGTAGGCAAATGAGGGAGAAGTAGCTGAGCGAGCGAAGTGAGCGAAGCTACTTGTACACATTATGCATACCCTAATTATTCGTACACTTTTTATTCATTTCATTTTTAGCTGTACGAATTGATTAGAGTACGTAAAGTACCAAATATTTCCGGAAACAGGGGTGTACGAATAAATAGAGGAATCGTACGATGTGTCTCAATGGTATACAGTAGAAGGCCAGGAGGCACGAGACGCCCTAGTCTCGCTAGCCAGCCTCTCGCCACACCCACTGCGGGGAGGGGAGAGTCTGGTCAAGTTCCCATCATCATCTCGTGTCTAACCTGCCAGGAATTTCTTGGCGTGTTAATTGGATTCAACAGCGTGTGGTTGCCTTTCAGTACACTAGTACGCGAGCTAACGTCCTGCGTGTCAATGCTTTACTACTACACACACGCCCAATTATGTTCGCACCCACTTAGTTAGCCTCCCTACTGCTGATTGTGCAACACGAGAGCCTTATGGAAACTTGACCAGACTCTCTCTTCCCGTGTGAGAGTCTGGCCCGCGAGACTAGAGACGCCCAGACCTCCACAAGCTGTCGAAGCGAGCAAAGGGGATGCCGAATGGAAGAATCACAGTGCTCACAGTTTCGCCACGAGGGTAAGGACGGCGATCACTACAGTGCGGTCAGAATCTTCATGGGCCTTTCCTGAGAGCTGACAGTCAAAATGTGCGCTTGAGCAAGGGCGGCCAGCCCGAGAAGTAGCTACACCTGGACAACGTAATTGGTTGTGCTGCTGTCTTTCTTTGACGGCTCTTCACCTCCTCCGGTTCCACCGTCACCACCATCAGCCATGAAAAAACTCAAACCAACCTGCTGTACGAATTTCATTTTTACGTGTACGAATTGATTAGAGTACGTTTTTTCTCCGAAATGGGGGTGTACGAATTAATAGGGGGTTATACGAAACGATACATGTCATGAGAGCTTAAATTAAAGCCGTACACGTCCATCAATGTCCTTCATGATCGTTTTCATTTGTGTACGTACATAGCTTAGCTAGCTATGTATGTTACATACTTTATTGGCATCTTGAGAGATTTCATTGTTCAGTGGTGGTTCAGAAGTGGTAATGGCAGCTCCAGTCACTCCATTTCCGTCCTTGTTCACAGAAGCTGGTGTTGGTCGCTCCTATAACAAAGAAAATTATAGCATTGTGTATAAATCTAGTCCACTTTAGGAGAGCTTAGGGAATCTTTAGTACACGGGTTTACAATATTATGGGTAAGGCTGTGGAATGCAATGGCTATAATATGGAAATGCTCTTCTGTATCAAGGAATTTGCGCATTGATACGGGAAGGAAAGCTAGCAAGACAAAAGATGGATTGTTACAATGCAGGCCGACACATGACTACACTAGCAGGTTCTGTCTTCATCACAGTATCGTGAGGATCTGCAAGATGTAGCTATTTTATGTGTTGTGAATTCAGAATTACAGAATTTTGTCTGTTAATGGCAGTAGCACCAATCCTGGTAGCGGCATCAGTCTTGGTAGTGGCATCAATCTTGGTAGTGGCATCAATCTTGGTAGTGGCATCAGTCTTGGTAGCAGCGTCAGTCTTAGTAGCAGTGTCAGTCTTGGTAGCAGCGTCAGTCTTGGTAGCAGCGTCAGTCTTAGTAGCAGCGTCAGTCTTGGTAGTGGCATCAGTCTTGGTAGCAGCGTCAGTCTTGGTAGCAGTGTCAGTCTTGGTAGCAGCGTCAGTCTTGGTAGCAGCGTCAGTCTTGGGAGCAGCATCAGTCTTAGTAGCAGTGTCAATCTTGGTAGTGGCACCAGTCTTGGTAGCGGCATCAGTCTTGGTAGCAGTGTCAATCTTGGTAGCGGCATCAGTCTTGGTAGCAGCATCAGTCGTAGTAGCAGCATCGGTTTTGGTAGTGGCATCAACTTTGGTAGCCATATCAGTGTTAATCTTGGGAGCAGTAGCAAGCTTGGTAGCTGTACCAGTCTATAGAAAGGAAAATTTTCCTGTAGACCCTTCAGTGGACTTCCATACAACAGAGAATTGTAAGTTGATCTAACCAATTGTGCCTTATAAGGATGTAGAGAGGTAAAGCAGTCCAAGGACCTATACATAGCTAGTTACACAGCCATGGAACCTAGCTGTTCAAATTGAGTATGTTCATTCTCACTTGTAAGCTACTGAGCGCCATACTAGTTGTAGCAACTGATTTCCAGCTGCAGTTCTCTCTCTTGCAAATAACGTGCCTAGATGTATGGAAACCCTTGCAGGACCGTGTAGCTACTGGCCTGTACGGGTGAATTGACAGAACAGGCTCAATAACTGATCGAGCTACGTACGTCTGGTTCTATGGTACAAACTCACCATATTGCAATGCCACCGCGGTAAGTGTCTAAGGAGATATTTGCACACCAGAGTGAGGCCCATCCAGTGAGCTCAACAATGACAATTAATGCACGTTATTTTGATTCTGGTCCATCCAAGCATCATAGTGTGTACACGTACATGCCTACCTTGTACACGTGATTACGTGACGTGCAACCACATTGTTTCACATCTGACATGTGGAGCAGGGAGCAAGCTTCAGAAGATACGGAAACCCAGCTGCATTCTTAGACCCTCTGACATAATCCATGTTCCCTTCTTGTGTTTCCCCTAATTAATTCGGCCAGCTGATTTTATATGTGCAAGGTATTTATGTGACTCTTGCTTTTTCTCCAAAATCAAACAAGTTAGGACTTTGCAGAAATGAAGGCACTAGCTACTAGCTACCCCTGTCTATTTAGAACGTATATGACGGTATCCGCTGAGCAAGTTTATACACATAACAAAGAGGGTATGCTACTGTAAATCAGTTTGTTCAGGACTGTATCATTACCGGACAATGAAAGACTGATTTCCCTACCTCATGAGTCAACTGCGCAGTTTCCTCGGCCATATTTGTCTTGCCATCAGATTCTGCATTTTTAGGCTTGGCCTGCTGCTCTTCCCCATTTGCAGCATGCTCTCCTTGCGTGGTTGTGGTCTGGATGGAAGTGGGTAGGTATTGAACATGCAACAGACTGAGGGCCAAATAGGGGTGTCCCCTCCCTCGTTATGTGCCATGCAAAAAAGAATAGTGACTTCGACAATTGCATTTGGTAGCAGAAATAGGCAATGAGGTATGTTGATCATAATTGCAGAGCAATTATTTGCTGAGAATTGTTGGTAGTAGGAGTGCATGCACATGCACAAAGCAGGGTCAAGCAATCAGTTTTTAAGCAATTCACCAGAGCCTGTGAACTTTATAAAAGACCTATTGTAGAGGACTCAAGATGAATTATTCTGTAGGCAAGGGTGTCTCTTGAGACTAAGACATTCTTGACTCTTGACTCTTGAACTACCCTTGAGGGGTTTACCACAATGGTGGCTAACGAGGGCCTGGAGAAGGCAGAGCCTATGGACCCAGGTCCCCCGGGACCGACGGCTTTACATCCCCTCCGAAGGATGCGGTGTGAACTATTTCAGGTGAAACGCCTTCAAGAACACACCTACTCATTTTTTAGGGTAGAGCTGAGTCAACTCCTAGGAGAAAGAAAATCTCCTATGGCAATGGTGGGATTCGAACCTGCAACCTTTCGATTATATAGCAGTTGAATGCTTTAACCACTCGGCCACCAGCCACCCCTAGACATGCTGTATCAATAGGGTAATTGGACTCTGGACTGTGGACTGGACTGTGGACTGGACTATGGACTGGACTATGGACTGGACTATGGACTGGAGTGATCAAAACAGCTGTATGCAGGCAGCAAATGTCACCAAAGTTATCAAGGGTTGTCTCCAGCTCTGTCTCAGGTTGCTTCCTAGCCTGTTGCAGGCATCGTCTCCTCGATTTCCGAGAGGTCAAAGGTCACACAATTTCAACAATGAGCTTGAACTATACTCATGCATGACATAAAGTTTGGTTTCTGCTGATAACACTTTTAGCTTACATATGTGTCATCGTGGTAATCAATTTTCATCCAGCCCCACATAGCTATTCATTTTATACTATGTACATGTACGTATCAGTGTGATATTCTCTACAACTTAACTGCTCTTCTAATCCTTCAAGCACACAGAGCATTCTAACTAGAAAGTTTGACGAAAGTTCATTCCCAACAAGTTTGTGTGACCTCCGGCCATAAGAAACAAGTCATGCACGCTCAAAGCAGTACAGAACCCAAAAGGATTCAGCCATAGCCACCTTCATTGAAGCTCACTAGTATTGCCAACCTCACTATCTCTGGCATAAATTAAATGGTGCACAGCAGCAGCAGGCATGGACTACACACCAGCAAGCTTCTTGGGTCATATCTGACTCTAATATGCATGTGACCTTTGACCTCTCAGAAATCGAGGAGACGATGCCTCAACAGGCTAGGAAACAACTTGAGACAGAGCTGGAGACAACCCTTCATAGCCTTGGTGACGTTGCTGTCTGCATGCAGCTGCTTTGGTCCATAGTCCAGTCCACAGTCCAGTCCAGAGTCCAGCTTTTAAAATTACACATATCAGTAGCCATAAAGCTTTCGTGAATGAATTTGATTAGGCTGCTTTTCATCAAGTATGTAGCCCTAACTGGACCACAACGAACCCACTACACATGATGTGATCACTTTTGCAATCTTGTGGAAAAGCAAAAATCATCTACAAGCTATGACAGCTACATAAATGATTTGGGGCTATCAAGCTAGATTGCCAATATGATACTGTCCTCCAAGATGGAGGTGCAAAGGGCAATGGGTAGCTAAACAACAAACTGCCTTTTGACTGTGAAGTGTTTCACACCACAAGTTGTTATTGTAGCTACAGTAGAGAGTACACACAACTACTGCTAAGTGGTTCATCACCTATGTACCATATGGTGCATGTTATTGTAAGTAAATCCTTTACAGCCAAAGCTGCAATACAAGCATCACCAATCACAAAAAGCGGTGATACAAGCGTCACCAATCACAAAAAGCCCAACAGCAAGCACCACTAGCAGTAAGCAAGGCCAGGAGAGCAATACATGGGACTATAAAAATGGATAGAGTACTCAGATGATAAATCATAACCACTCACATTAAATTGATCCACTTCGAAAATAACCTCGTATCAGCTAAGGGGTTCATTATTATCAATTATTGCCATGATGATAACTAACACAACTCACACTTCCTATGTACCTTCTGCTGTGTGCTCTCTTCCACTCTGTCTGTGGCTACCTCTGAAGCACCCTCCCCTTCCTTCTCACTTCTGCACTTTTGCTCCTTTACTGTGTCCAAGTGTGGCCCACCACCATCTAGGGCAGTTGTGGTCTGCAACTCTTTGGTCACTATAGGAGCAAGGCCAAATGTTTCCAGGGTGACAATTTCCCTTTCTTCCTTTTGGGCTGATTTCTGCTCATTTCCTTTTGCCGCCTTCGCCTCAGTTGCAGCATGATGGGCATGAAGTGTTTCACACACCGGTTCACCACTCTTTTTGCCACTTGGAACCACAGAATCAGATTCAATTAGATCAGCAGTTTCCAGCTCAAGATCTGAAGTTCCTTTCTCGACCACCTCAACCGAATACAGGGGTTGCTTCTTCGGTTTGCCTAACAAGTGTAGTAGAAACAAAGTACTGTGATTACCAAGTTAGCTAAACTCTTATGCATCAAGCTCAGAGATCACGACGGCTCTTTGTGGCTAGTATTACAGTGAGACAACATGAATACCCACCTGATTTCCAAGTCGAGCAGTTGTAGATTGTTACGCATATTATCAACAGTAACACAACAAGAATTATGAACACTATAACAGCGAGTGCTATGACGAGATATTGAACGATGTCACTCAAGCTTGTTGATGTTCCCATTTCTGTAGTGGAACTATCTGTCTCAGGACGATCTGTAGTAGAGCGAGTTGGTGTTCCTGCATCAGTAGGGACAGGGGTCACTGACAATTGTAGTTCTGTAACGTAAGTTTCTGTCACGGGTATTAGCAGTCCTGTCTCAGTAGGGGTAATGTTTGGTGAAACATGTATACTGTCCCCAGAACCACTCATCGCAGACCCTGTGGATGGGATGAGTTGCACACTATAACTTCTTACAGGAGTGCATGAGCCGCCAAAGACGGCAGCCAAAGATGGCTCATGCACTCCTGCTTCTTATGTATATACAGCATAAAATAAATGCAGGTACAATAAGCTAGTAGCTACATTGCAGGTACTTACTGTTAATGAACATACCATTTTCAGTGAAGAATAGCACTGACAAAACCAGTGCAATTGTGCGCAGCTGATGTAACTCCATCTTGACAGCCAAAATGTACAGCATTTGAGTCGATCAGGTTTGAGGCTGAACAATTATGCAGGCTGAATTATTTCTGTTGTGCTTGGAAGGTAGTGCATTTAGCTAAAGCAACAAGCGGAGCTATGAATGGCCCTTTCAGGGGCATAGTGAGGACATTTCAGTTAGTTTGAGCACACAAGAATCACCAGCAATGTTGGTGTACTCCCGAAAGCAAATTGAAGCAGCAGTTCCAACATCAGTATCGACACACCAAAGTACAGCAGCACACACAAAACAAATATCAGAACACTAAGTGCATGATAATAACTACAATCAAGTGTTAGCTCTTGGAAGATGTCTTGTGAAAATGGACCAGATTCAGCCCTGATCTGTTCCTGGCAATCTCAATCGCCAGAAACTGAACTCGAGGAACTGCAATTTGATCAGAACATAAACAGTCATCTTGGAACAAACGACCGTTAGTGGCTCACATACCTAACATTGTGTTCTCTTCACTGTAGTCTTTTGATGAATCCAATCTATGGACCAGGTTGGACGGAAATGGGAATGGGATTGGCATTCCACATACATTGTACATACTTTCAAATAATTAATTTTGTGTGTACCTTAAAAGGGTTCCAAAATTGAAGTCATTGACCTGGCCTTCAAACTGATTGCAGTAAGGCCTCCATAGCTACATAACAAGAAGGGAAACCCCCCATAGCAATTAAAGAACTTGCATTGTGTAATGACCTGGCTCTTTCCCAACTGATGTGAAAATGGAATTGAGCAAAGCCATTCAGCAGTCACCAGGCAACAGTGACAGATTGCTTGTCCAAGATCCATTCCAGAATTTGGCACGCGTACTGATGACAGAGTGCATGGTGTGTGATTTCATTCTTTACATAACATAGACATCCTGCCAAATTGAATAAACAAAGCAAGTAATTTGTCATCCAGGCCTATAGACATCAAGCTCAAAGCTGTTTCCATATGCCATAACTTACGTGCATACGAGAATGGATCATGGACAAGCAACCAGAAGACCTCAGTATAGCATGCAAGCTGTGTATGTGTCCCTAAGCTACTTTCATACCTGTTTGGCTTCATCAGATTTAATCTCATCAGGGTTAAGAACATCCAGCTATATATAGTGCAAGTGAAAAAAAATCGATGGGGGGTTAAGATTACAGAGGAATGCATGGTGAAATGTGATTACGATTTATACCGGGGTTAATACTCATACTCATGTGCAGGTACACGTACTGTGTACAACGCCACATTTTGGATCGCGGCTGTGGACTTGGGACGAGGCTAGTACAGTATTGGGCCTATTGGCCATGCATGTGTATACTATCAGTGCTTAGAACCAACGGACAATACTGTTCACGGTTTGGAATGGAGTCCTGATCCTAAGGAATGGGTTTATACCTAAGCAAGCATTTGCAGGTGCTGTTGCCAGCACAACAAATGCCAACTGCACACACCTTTGTGACTTCAACACAAGCATGGAAACAATCCATTCTTGGGAAACCAGACTTCAGTGGGTGCTATCAGACTGAGGGCAGACACACTGAAAACATATACCATAGTCTCCCGCTAATACGCCCCCTTCGAAAATACACCCTCCCCCTCTTTTGCCCAAGTTCCTGCACAGGGGTAGTTTGAATCGTTTTTACGTCCCCTGGTGAGCGTCTTCTGGAATATCTAAACTACACGTGCACAACCTCAGATCGCATATCAATCGAGTAGTACAACCCTAACACTGCCGCTCTTCTGCAGGAAATGTCCCGTGGTACATGACCAACAGTATTGCTGTTCTTGAGGATGGCTACAACGAAGTCATCGTCAATGTTATTGCCCTCGCATTGAAGTGCAGCTCTTCTCGCCAATGTAGAGAGACCATCATGATGACCACAAACAGTACTGGTGATCATTTGTACTTTTGTAACTGTGAACATGAACCTTGGCAGTGTCATAATAGTTTTGTGTACGTAGCAAAACGTTTTGAGGGGGCATATAGTCGAGACTAATTGCATATTCAAAAATATGCCCCCTCCCAACTTTGGACTGGATGTAGTGCACAAAATAGGGGGGGGGGGGGGGGGTATATTATCGGGAGACTACAGTATTATGTGGAAATGAGAGGCATTTTGAAGTGCATAACCCTCATGAAAAGCGTATGCTGAAAGTAACAAATGGCCCCATGGCCATTTTCTGCCATTTCAAGAGAATGTCCTAGCAATTGCAGCACATACATGTGATGTATTACATGTCTGACCAAATTCTACCGTGACAGTTTTTCAAACAATGAGGCCCAAATGGCAGGCTTCAGTGAGTGATGTGAAGTGTGGCACGCTCCTAGCCTCATTCCCAGGCCTCAGTATGGAAAAGCTGGGAGGGCCTAGGCTGGTACATTTCCTCAGGTGAGCATGACATAATTGGCAAATGGCAAATGTTCAGATCAAGATGCTACATTTGCATATTGTTCAACTATGGCATCTACACATTCAATGCTTGGAGTCCCCCACCCCCCCACTAGCTACATGTAGATACATGTGGTACGTTACCTGGTGCATTCATTCCTCTGGCTGTTCTGAGCCCCAGTATGCCCACATTCATTTAAGGTCTTTCTACACTTAACGTCACTCACGTGAGGAAATGTAACAGGCCCTGCACATTCTTTGTGCAACCGAAAACAGCAAAGGCTTGGGAACAAGGCTAGCACATTCCAAGGCCCAGAAATACCAAAAGAGTAGCTTGTACATGTGAGATTGCTCTTCGACCAGAGTGCATTCATGCGTGCACGTCGCTGCATCCACTCACATGGCTTCCATTACAAATGAACGTACGCACACACACAGGACACTTGCTCCTGTTGGGATGCGCTTACCTTCAACCCCTTGAACATCCTTTGAAACTGTTCAAATATGTTGTCATCGTACCTGCAATCGTATGACAGAAGTAGTGAACTATAGAGAAGATGCAGGGACAAATTTACAGCTTGCAGTTGAATAAGAGACACATAATTACCTACAGTGTACAGTGATAGGGACAATACATCGGTCTATCTACCTACTTGGTACGTACATGCATCGATATGGCTCACATACGTATCACATACGTATCAATACATCAATACATCGTTTCAATGTAATAGAGGCAATGTTGTGTCTGAGAATAGGTCATGTCTTTCATAAACTAATGCCGGTTGTTTGGTATTTTATACGAAAGCATACAGCAATAATTTGTGTGAGCTGGTTTTATGTTTGTTTATGTACTGCAGACTCACGAAAGAGCACCCCCCCCCCCCCCCCCCCCCCCCCCCCCACCCCCCCACTTTTCGCTCAATTCCTGTATAAGGTTTACTTAAATGACCCTTGTTCTAGCTTTGGGCTTCATGTGACAGACAAAAATGGAGCACATTCGTGAAGCGCTACGTGTATCTGAGGTAAGAAACATGAGTTTGTGTATCTGTATCTTATCTATAGTGTGTTGGCTTGCCCGTGAAGACAAAGACATATGGGACCTCAAACACTCACAAGGTACCACCTCATCAAGTGCTTGATGGTATTGACGATGACATGGCGACCAGTGACGTCCCTGAACTTGACATGAGCTTGAAGAACAAGGTGACAACAGCGCTAGTGACTTCAGCGATCAACGCAGATGACATGCTCTGATACATGCACACTTACTGCTACGTAACAATGCTGGGCACTCTTTTGGGGTCGTGCAGAAACACTCCCTATTTGGTGAGCATGTACAATGCTCCACCCATGGGTGCTCTTTTGTGAGACTATTAGTTTGATAACCATCTGCTCCCTACTAAGATGAAGTTAATCATATCCAAATTCCCAGCATCATCCCAGCACTAGACTGTATATCTAGTTCTGAATCATGAGACTTGAACCAGATATTTCTTATGCTTACCGAGTCAGTCTCAAGGTCACAGAGTCACAACTCTGTAGCAACTAAGAAGGGGCAATAAGAGCAACAGTCAATCCTGCACACCTCCTTGCCATATTGGGGGTCAATACTATGATCAAGAGAACATTAACGTACCTTGAAGTGTGTTTCAGCATATTTTACAGCTTTCATGGCCCACATCTGTTCAACACTTGTCTGGAACATGGTAGGGAGGAGCACTGGTGACTAAGTTACATTAGGTACAATTCTACACCACAAAGACTTACGTCATTCACAAAATCTTCTGCCTTAGAGGAAAGAACTTGAGTAGCATTTTGTACACCTGTAACACCCTGTAGTTAAACGCAAGATACAAACTACGTGTAGCAGAGATGTGATAAAAAGCTCAGTATCTGGTGTTGCAAGGATGGTACCAGGTGATTATCCTGCCACAGTTAAAGTGGTCTAGGGTACAGCCTATGGCCAGCTTGTCACAATGGGGATTTAGCAGACACCAATGTCCTAAAATGCTTATCAGCTGCTTTCCTCAGTTATTTGCATTTGTATGCTAGCGTTTCTCAGTGCATGAGCATATCATTTCCTGTAACAATACATTCCTGGGCACAGAACAAATAATTATGCTGTACCTCATACCACTTTTCAGGATGGGGATCACCACTTTGATTAGCGGGCTAGTACCAAGACTAACAGCCACCTCAGTTACACTACATGTGAACTACATTACCGTTTTGTTTCCTGGCCTGAGGCTATGAACATACTCAAACTGCCTATATCATGCACCTTCGAGTCCCATGATTTGGAACCCTCAGTAATCAGTTATTTGTGCTGAGAACATGTGTAGTTGAGGGCGTGATGTAGCAATGACTTGGTTGCCAAGGTGAGGACAATATTTCGATCAAGTGAGGTAGTGATGAGACCATTAGATTTTCATCGAAAACTGGAGGCTTATGCAAGCTCTCTGTGGGGGTTTCCCAATGTAGCTATCACAGAAGCATGTGGTGTTCACTGCCATACTCGATGAAATTGACTGCAATCTTACATACCAAAGCTTCTTCCAGGCTCCTGGCCATCATGCACGTGTACCTTGATCGAATTACTACGGGGCCGAGCCCGAGTACCGAAATTCAGTACGGCCTGGGAACCGAGCCGTCCATGTTGTATTGTGCTGAGTCACGATCATTGTTGCGCACGCCGCTACCTTTTTTTGCTGAATCATTCCTGATGCGGCCGTGGTTGGCGTGGTATTGCGCACGCCGCGGAGGTTTACAGCGTTGGAAGAGGGAAAGTCCGGGACTTCGCAGGCACCGAACGCCAAGTAGAGGGAGTAGGGACCACTAACTGTTTCAAACGTATATCTGAGTGAGGATACTGAAATTCTGAAGGTACGATTAAGAGCAGTTCTGTTGTGTTTTTGAAAATAATTTTGTAGTTTGTGATAAGTCATATGGGTGTTGGGGCAAGAATCACTTTTTTTCATGTGACACTCTTTGGTGGTAAGGTAAGGGAGGGGGTTTCCACACTGTAGGGATTTCTGGACGGCCTTCGCATTCGCTCCCTTAGCAAATCCTGGTAAGTGTGCATGCATCTCCTACCTTCGAACTTTCTGAAGCTGTACTGTTGTTAGCAAAAGCTGCCGCAAGAGAACGAATGCTGGAGCCATGTCCAGAAACCCCCTACGTTCCGGAAATCCCCTCCCTTACCATATATGCCCCTCCCTGGCCCCTCCTCCGGTACATAGTCTTACAGGCCAGGCTCAGCCAGCAGAGCTACATGCAGGGAAAGGATGTTGTATGGGATTTTGAATAATCCAATCAGACTATGGCAGTCACATGCTTCCAGCTCTTATTTTACCAACCGGGAACATGGCAAAGTCAGTGGATGGAGCTACTCACAAACCGATGTCTTCATGGCTGAAACGTCATTAATTTCCAACTTTAGACTCCCTTACTGGCTTCACTGGCTTAGGGTAGCCTCATACCCAGTCCCCTCCCCCTACCCTCATATTTGTACCTTTTGAGATAAATTGGAGGGAAAGCCTTGTAGGACCCTCTCCCCCTAAGGGGATGTGCTAAATTTCGCACATGGTACGGTGCCACCATGATATCACTGGAGCTTCGGCTGGTGCGTCCTCCTGGGTGTCGAGTTGTCTTGGTCGTGCGTCTTCCTGGTCCCCCAACTCACCTGACAATGACGTTAACGATGAGTATTCTGTCGCATCGTTACCTTTGCACCTGGCAATCATGTGCGCAGTCATATTCATCCGATGTTGTGAGGCAAGAATACTTGGGGGGGGGGGGGGGGGGGGGGGGGGGAGCCCGGGTATGAGACTAGGACTGAGGCACACCTGTAACAACCACAGCAGATTTCCAGAGCGTAGATGAACCTGACTGTAACGTAAACAGTATCACGTCTACGAATTGAAAGCACTCCCAACGGCTATATCAAACAAAGGAATTAGGCCAGGAAAGGAGAGTGAGGCTCCCTGGTACTGGCCTCGGTCCCATGCTCTCTGACCTGGGAACGAGGCTACCCTGGTATCCACCCTCCTTTGTGGGAACACTGACCTTTCATGAGCTAGCTATTGCTCTGTGATGATTACATTGTTTCACATGGTCTCTTCTTCCTCCGTCAAGGAACTGGATATTGCTCACGGCTATCCAGTGTATGACATGAAAGCTGTGTCAGTCATTCTTCCAACCTAACATCGTCAACAAAGCACGCAGTCAATTTCCAAAACTTTTAGCAGAATTTACTAAACGACCAGTGTGGTAGGAATTTATACAGCATTCCTCCCATTTCTGTAACCACTGTCAAAGTAAGGGAACTGATGTATGTTTTGCCGTCTCAGTCGTCGATCAAGCAAAGAGCATAGCAGTGGAGCTGCCATTCTCTCACACAGTATTCTTACATTGTACTCACTGGAACAGTCGTAAGAGCCCGTACAACCACCACACCTTCTCCCCATGTATTCTGACAGCCTATATCAGACAGGGAAGCAGTTTTAGAACATGCCCTTTACTGTCTATGACAATTCACCTGAAGTTGAAATGGAACTCCCGCAAGAACTTAAAAACCGTAATTCTACCAACGATGGGGCAGATAGTCCAGACACAGCCATGATTTGTGATAGCGGTGACGCAGATTCGAGCCAGTTTTCTATGTCTCCCCGGGAACAGCATGATCAAGAGAGTGAAATGTGCCTGAGGATGTTTGAGAGCTGGACACAGACTCGGCAGACCGAATTTGTGGAGCAGCTGATTACACGGATGTCTTTCCATCAGCACGAGCACTTGTATTCTATCCTCATGCCGATGCTGCAGAGAGACTTCATCACCGTATTGCCTGGTAGGTGGGATGAGGGAGTGGGATAAAATTGGCAGGGGGAAAGCTGGGAGTGGAGGTGGGAGGAGGGAGAGGAGGGGGGGTGGGGAGGAGGGAGAGGAAGGGGTGGGGAGGTGGGGGAGGAAAGGGTGGGGAGGAGGGAGAGGAATAATTATCAAAGAACTATGCCTACTTAATTCCTTCATCGAACGAGGGGCAACCGCACTCCTGGTAGCCGTTGCAACTCGCGGTTGCCTCGCAGTAGCGCAAGCTAATTATTGCAATTCATTCCAATTAACGCACATGCCACGTGGCAACCACGCTCAGTCGAACGCTAGCAATGGCGACCAAAAGGAAGACACGAAATTATAACAGCACTTACAACCTTGCCGGCACGGTGAGTTTCGGTATGTAACCGTCAGTAAACAACAGCGATTATACGGCTGTGTGGTCTGAATCTTTGTGGGCCCTTCATATGACTGTACTGGCAACCAACGTCAGAGAGAACGATCGAGCAATGGCGGCCGACGGCACGACAAAAGCGCTTGTATCTCCATCACCAAGGTGAGTTTCGCCACAATTATTGTGTGGTTGTGTCGCTGCATGATAGCGATCACGATGGTGTAGTCAGAATCTCTGTAGACCTTTCCTGCGTGCTGTGAGGTTTGATTATCTACGCGGCACAATTTTTCCCTGTAATGAAGGATAGCTACTGATCAGGAATCCATGTACATGTATAAGGGTAAGCATACCCTATGCATGTGTGTTGAGTCAGACTAACTACCTTAAACAATGTACATGTGTGTTGAGCTTGGTTGGGGGGGGGGGGGGTGGTTTAGGGTACGTGCATTCTTCTGTATTTGAGAGGTGGATCAGACTAATTGAACACATTTGAACATTGACAACACTAGTATCAGTTGATGGAGCCATAACGAGGCTTATTACTAGGATTGTACCCATGCCACACATGAACGATGGCCCTTCACACGAAACACTTCACATGCTGGTCACTGCAGTTCAATACTGGTATGGATCCATGTTCTACACTGGAAGATATTCTTTAGAGACTTGATTGGAAACTCAGCTGAAATGAGAGCTCTGTAGACACCTCAATGGCCACCATCAGTGTGTTTATTACAACCACAATGCCTGGAAATCTGTAACGGATGGTGCTCACAAGGCAAGCTTGTATATCTCTGCCGGGTGTGGCTTTGTTGTAGTACCACAAAGCTTGTGAATCACTTGGTAGCTTTATCCGAGGTCTTACAAGCTCTGTTGCCAGATTGCTGTAGCTGTGGAGCGTAAATGCAACTGATGTAGAGAAATCAATGCAGGTTACTACATTAGCCTCGCCACCAGGCGCGAGACGGGCCTGGGAGCGATGCTAGTTACTAGATGTGCAGTAAACACAACAACAGCCACTCAGTTGACTTCCAAACCAGGCTACAGCGGTTTGCTGAGATCTTGCAAATTCAGCAGAAATGAAAACCGCTACTGAGAACACTGTTTTTGAAATACTGCACATGCTCAGTAAGTTTTCGTTTTGCTGAATTTGCAAGATCTCAGCAAACTGGCATATGGTCACAATAGGGCACTTCTGGGGCTTCACAGGCATCCCAAGTGGGTGTATGAGTACTTCTGGGGCTTCACAAACTGGTCTATGAGTGTTTCTGAGATTTCACTTGCCTGTCTGGGCCTTCACAAGCATCCCAGTGGTCTACAGGTGTCTACTAGTGCTTCACTTGAGTCCCAATGGGCCTATGAGTGCTTCTGGGGCTTCACGGGCATCCTAAAGTGCCCATGAATCCTTTACAACTCTCGTGGTACACCTGGCTACACCTGTTTCTCTGGGATATCCACTACCAATGATTAGTCTGCTGATACTGCTAAGTCTAGACGGGGAATACAGATAGCTGCTGGCATCCCCACAAATGTTGTGAAACAGTATTGTTATGTATGTGTTACACATTGTTTTGTGTGTGCGACATGGCATGCAAGAGGTATGATGTCCGTGTTGACCATAGAAATGGATTGCAAATGGTTGCCATCCAAGATCAGTACGAGTGCAAACATGCTCAGCTATCGGTTGCTCATGTGGACAGACACTGCTACCTGTGACTGCTACTTGTTTGATGGTAGAAGGCAAGCGGTGCAAGCATAACCGCTGAGTGATGACTGTGATACAGACAGTAATAATTTCGCTCCATAAAGAGATTGTGTCATTGCTGGACATTTGTCATGTTTGTCACTCGGCAGCCCCATAGAGTCAAGGCTACTAGCCCAGTGTAGCTCTCTGTTGGCACTTGTCCCATCTTCATAGCTAACACCGAATGTGAGATCTGTCTCATACATGACTTGGCTGTTGATAGGATCACGTGGGAAGATTCCCCAGCTTTCTCCCTCTACTGTTAGTACAGAAAACAGCTGTAAGTACAGAAAACAGTTTTTGATTGCTCCTCTAAAATCGTGTATATGCGGAGACATACAGCTTGGGGCTTGGCACATAAGTAACATATTTTGGGGATGACAGATTATTGACTGTGAGTCAGTGTTGTGTTCCGTCATGCAATGAATATGATTACACTTTGTTCTGTGGTCAGATTGTATTCCATGTTGCTATACTGTACGTAGGTGTACTCCCTGTGGTAGGTTGTACAGGAAAACTAGTGACCTAGAATTGTTACAGGTAGGCTATATATGGTTGTCCGCTGTGACCATGGGGCGATCTACTGGTGAACCTAATATAGAAGCAATGTACAAAAGTATATAAAATGGAACTGGTGTACTAAAGGTATATTGTGTGAAGAAGATGATGGTTCGTTGGTGTACAAGAAGATTGCCCATACCAACAGCTACCTGAAGGCACCAGTACATTATGCGCTCAATAAATGTCCATTGTACAGTTCACCCCATTATGCTTCAAACCTGCATGATACTGATTACCTTGGACAAGATGCAGACAGCTGCTACCAATGTAGCAGTTAATGTTCCAAATATGGCTTCACATGGTTGCTGAGCTGATGATGTAATGAGATGATGTAATGAGTTGTCCTGCAGGGTTTTTTTTTAATGGCTGCCAAGCCACCAGCCAATGTTTGTTGTTAGCAGGTGATAGTGGGATGTGTGCTAACTGCCCGCCCACCTTGTATCTTATAGCATGTGGTTTGGCTTTCCCCTCCATGTATTTTGCTAGGAAATACGCATGCATGCATGCACATTGTGTGCCTCATGCAGTCATTCATAAGCACCTGTGCATGTAAGTGCGCATTCTTGTGTATTCACAGTCTTGATTATGTATTCACGTCTTGGTTACCAGGTGCGTTTAGGCTCGTTCCCAGCCCCTCCCAGTTTTCTGTCGCTTGCAGTACGGTTAAGCAGGAGAGGGCCTGGTAGGTTTTATCATGTGAGTGACGTCAAGGGTCGGGACTGATGGCTTTGCAGCCCCTCCGAAGTCAAGTGAAAACACCTTCAAACTTAGAATACATCTAATCGTTAGGGTAGAGCTGAGTACAATCTTAGGAGAGAGAAAATACACATACGGCATGGTAGGATTCAAACCAGTAACCATTCGATTAGCTGGGGTATTTCCTATTATTGCATGGCAATGGCTCCACCAATCACGGAATCCTTTTAAGCGGGAAGTTTACTGCATTTTGGACCTTCACAATTAGAGATGAAAGCTAGGAATTAGGCCTATCCAAGCATTTATGTTGACAGACATCAAGACTTACTGTTTTTCCTAACACATAATATTTGCCTCCACAACTTCAAGTTCACAAAGTCAGTGATACAGCTTGGTTGGTATGTGTGCAGTACAAATTGCACTCATGTTCTACCCATGTGCATCATATGCACCACAGCTCGCTGCCCATGTGAGCACTAGTCCGTGCAGGGTAAGCGTTCTATCTAGTCGTGGAGCAGCAAAGCAAAATCCCATAGTCACTTTGTCAGCACCATCTCCAGATAGTGGCTGCTCTCATAAATGAATGTGTGAAGTAAAGGAAGTGTTTGGCAACTGGGAACTGGGAACAGGCCGGGCAGGTTAGGGTGCTGTCGACACAGCCTGTTTATAACGGCACCCAGACAATTACCATTCAAAAGGACAGCAACAGGTGTGCGTGTGTACGATGGAAATTATGCTGAATTGCCAGTGAGACACATATTGGCACTCCCTAGGCTGTGTCCCAGAGTGATAGGTATGTACTATGAGCTTCTCCAGTGAAATGGAAAGTCACATTACTAACTAATACATGGCTGGATAATTGTAGTCCATCTGTACCTGCCCCCACAATGTTGCTGAACAGCAAAAGGGACTGTTCGTGAGGTAGCCTCGTTCCCAGGCCGCGTGGCAATAAGGCTATCCGTGAGGACCCTATCCCTACAAAAATGATTGAACTACTATGAGCTGCAATGTATGAAATGAGAATATAATTATTCTCAACATGCATAGTTGAGTGCTGGCTGCTCCTCAGATATAGATAGCGGCAATGTGCCTTGTTACCAACCTGACGTCTGCCTCCTGCATCACCCTCATGTGTTAACCTACAGTTAGAACCCAAACTGGGGTGGGGGACTAGGGAATTGAGCAGTGCAGATTCTGTGGAAGACCTTTGTGTGATAATACACTTCCCCCCTTCACACACACACACACACACACACACACACACACACACACACACACACACACACACACACAGGGAAGGGCCTTCACCACATAGCCTACAAGATCCTGTCCTACCTTGATGCGCGATCACTGTGCCGTGCAGAACAAGTTTGCAGTGACTGGTACCGGGTCATAGCGGAGGGGCTGTTGTGGAAGAAGCTGATCGAGAGGAAGGTGAAGACCGACCCTGTGTGGAGGGGGCTCTCTGAGAGAAGAGGATGGTGAGTAGAGGGAGAAGGGAGGCAGACAACAGTCAGGAATGAGGGATGGGTGGGATCGATGAAGGGGTGGGGGGGGGGGGGGGGGGGGGGGGGGGGGGGGGGAAGGTGGATTTGGGGCCAACCTTGGTCAGTGTGAATGTAAAATGGCTCCATATTGTCTCTCCTACTGTCCATAGGGGCAAATACCTCTTCCGTCATGTTACTCCGTCAGAAGGGGTGACACATCAGTTCTACGGGCAGCTCTACCCCAACATCATCAGGGACATCGATGTGAGTCCACAGTACTGCAGTACTGCTTTTATTTGTAGGCCCTGTATGAAATTAGAACAGTTGAGGGAGGGTGGGTGGGTGGGTGGGTGGGTCGGTTGGTTAGTTGATTGGTTGGAGTGGTAGGGGTGGTGGTGGTGGTGGTGGTGGTGGGTGGGGTGGAGACAGTGAAAAGGGAACTGGGGAGATGGGGAGAGTTTGACGAAGAGGAGGGTAAAATCATGAAAGTAGGAAGGGGAGGGCTGAGCATGAAGGGGATGAAATGAAGATTGTAGGGAGGAGGGAATGGAGTGAAGGGTTGAGGGGGGAGGAGCACAGCACTGATTAACATACACATGATTCTTGTTAACAGAATATGCAGTCGAACTGGAAGAACGGTCATCACACACTGACCCGTATTGAGTGCCACAGTGAGAACAGCAAGGGAGTCTACTGCCTCCAGTACGACGAAAAGAAGATAGTCAGTGGACTCAGGGACAACACCATCAAGGTGTGTGTGCACTGTGTATGAGTGTGTGTGTGTGTGTGTGTGTGTGTGTGTGTGTGTGTGCTACTGTACACCCAAGAGCGCATGATGACATCATTGTTTTTTCACGGCGGAGGAGGAAGAGCGTGTGACTTCGTATTCTCCCGTGGTAAAAGCAGAATCTTTCGCGTGTACTAAAAATAGCACATCCGGTCACGTTGTATCTAGATTGCGGGTCAGAACAGCGTGAGAAACGATACAGCTGCGAAATATTCAATCTCGAGCCAGAGGACTATCAGAACTGACCCCCTTCAACTTCGAAGTACTTCGTGGAGCAAACAATCATCCACCGTTTCTCCCCGCCCGACTTTCAGGCTCGGGTAGAACGCAGAACGAATCGCTTTGTGTCGATAACGGCTGTGAGAACGCAGACTTCGCAAGGTGAGCTCTGAGCGCTCCATTTACAGCTAGCTAGCAACTTTACTACGAGTACAGTGGCGTGATATCCAACGTGTTGAGCTCACGTGTTCTATTTTTAGTACACGCCAAAGATTCCGCCTGTTTCAAATTTTTGCCAGTCACACGCTCTTCCTCCTCCGCCGTGAAAAAACAATGATGTCATCATGCGCTCTTGGTACACCTCATAGCACATAAGGAAAATGAAAGGAAAGTATGCCATTGTGTTCACCATTGTGCACTGACCCAAACGTGTAATAATGAACTCTCCTTGGTATTGGAGTTATGATGTCCTCCCACTTGACCTCACATGACGAGAGTTAATTGGGATGGCCTGTAAGCTACGTAGCAACCTTGGAGTGAGGCTAGCTGTAGAGTGAGATGGTGGGAGTCTTCTGAAGCATCCTAGAGGTGAGAGAAAGACCTGGGCATTATCCAGTTTGCCCTATACCTATATATCACTCGCTCCGTGTGGCCTCGTTCCACGGATTCTGGTGGTACCAATCAGATTGCAGAATGAAACCGTATGAACACGTGATTATCTTGTAGTTGTGTTTACCTTCGCTGCCTTGTGAACACTCGGATTGTAGACTCAGAAATGAACGCTCAAGGACAGAGTACCCCTCAAATGTTGGTGAAAGGCAGATGACAGGTATGTGAGAGGGCTGCTGGTTTGAGCTCGCTGTTCACTGCTGGGACCAGCTTGCTCATTGTTTGTCGCTGCTTATAGGGTCACAAGTTGAACTGCCCAGGTTTGCTTGTAAGAAGTGCCTCGGATCTCAATAAAGCTGGGATGCCTTGAATACGCATGTGACTGATTTGTAGCTCATATGACATTTACCATAAATAGGAGTGTCCTTCATTGATCACATGAATGATGGCGTGCCGGAACCCCCACCCCACCCCCTCCCCCAGTGTTGCCAGGCTCTCTTTTCCTTTCAGAGAGAGAGCCTGGGAATGAGGCTACTCTCTGTGTACGGCATTCACTTTAGTATGGAACATGACCGTTCTCTCTCCAGACGTCTTGCCTTCCTCACCTTGTCGGCATGAGTCCTCGTTACTCTGACACCTAATATACTTACAAGATGACTGGGCCCAGTGCTAATGCACTTTGCTATCACACAAGCACAAGACTGTCGACGTGTATTAATGTAACATTGAAGTTACAATATCTAGCCTCAGCCGTGATCGCTATAGTTCACTGACGCCTACATACCGAAACTCACTGTGCTGGCGAAGTTGTGAGCGCTGTAATAAGTTCTTGCCTTCCCTTTGGACCCCTTTGGACGCCATTGCTGACTTGATGGATTCGAGCATGGTCCTCACGTGACGTACATTAATTTGAATGAGCTGCGATACCTAGCTTGTGCAACCAGCGAGTTGCAACCAGGCTACCAGAAGTGTGATTGCCCCTCATACACATTTTAAGGCACTGTTCCCTTTGATGTGGTTAAGGAATGCATCCAAACCACAACAATGCTTTGTCTCCGTCCCAACACGTCTACCCTACAGTGCAGGACATCAAAAGAGTCCAATATCCACTAAATTGCTCACTAGGCTGAAAATTCTACATCTGCAATGCTTTCTTGCGCAATGCTCCATAAAACGGTACCCGTACACTACGCCCTATGCTGCATCATCAAAAAATTCATTTCTGGTGTAACCATGGCAACAACGTTCTAATTCCTCCTATTGAATTTATATCTTTAGACAAAGTGCTAAATATTTCAATCACGCATGGCCTCATGAACTTCAAACAAACGCTACATAACCTGCACATGAGTGTCTATATAAGTTTCTACAAAGGGCCATGATGAAAACCCGGACCGGACCGGACCGGACCGACCAGAAGTAATGATTAGTGTCTCCACATGCTTACTTTGGATCGTGAAGTAGCCAATTGCGAGTAGCCATTGCACCATTGCCTCATGCAAAGAAATCAGAGAACAGTGTAGTCTCGCAAGTTGGCTGATTTGCACGGTATTTTGAAGCCACGAAGCGTTAGCGAGGTAGCCGCGCGGTTCCAAATCTGCCGGTTGTGCCGTCGATGACCCCGAATTCGTGGATGACTGGAAGGAGGTAACCAGCATTTGTTGGCGTTTCACGGTGCTAGGTAAGTCAGAGAGCTGGGCCAAGCGAGTGTGAGTAATCTATACTACAAGAGCATCGTGTACTAGTTATTCTACTGTCCGTGAGACTCACCCCTTGCTCTGCTATAAGCTTCACATAAACGCAACGCTAACTACAAAGGCAGTAGCAATACAGACAGTACCTTTGCTGAAGCTACTTCAGGTCCCACGACACTCCTCCAGCAGTTGCCTGTAAGTGCTACGTGTTATTAGTTGAAGTTTGCGCAAAACATCCGAGTCGTTTAGCTAGCGCTCTACAACAATTATTGCTATTTCACTTCCGGTCGGTCCGGTCCAGTCTGGTCCGGGTTTTCACCACGGCCTCTACAAAGTCAATTTGGGAGAAAGGTACCTCTACTATATTTTTAACTTGAAATTCAATTAGCAATGTGCCAGCTGTTCAAGACTTTAGGACAGGTAATGTGAAAACCAATGGAATGTTTGTACAAGACAGAATTTAAGTCAGAGTATGAACCGCTACTGAGCTATGGAAACCCTTCAGTGACTTTTATATATAAGTTTGCAAAGCCTTGGTCATTGCAGGACCAGGTGTGAGGCCCTCACGATAAGCCTTCATGGTCTCCGTGGTCTTCCTGAAGAACTTTCTGATCATTGTTCAGAGATTGATCAATGATTGCTTGCACACCTGCAAAAGTATAGTCGCAGTGGCTCCGGGTGTAGCGCTTTGAGTGACACCAGCAGGACTCAATAGGGCAGTGGAATTTTGGGATGAAAATTGCACAATGGCCACGAGAGCTAACAAGTTTCTCAACCTTGGTCTTCTCGTACTTGAAGTCTGACATCTCTCCCAGAGCTTCCCGCATATTTTCAGCTTTCATCCCTTTTGTGTTGATACCCCTTTCATGAAGAACTCGTCGCATTCCTTTGACTGTGCCATCGCTAAAAACCATCCTTTGGCTCATGCCGTTCCATATCGTGTCATGCAGCGTAGTGATGTCGTGCTCCACCTGGGTAAACGTTCATGCGATTAACATTGAGTGCATCATCCGAAAAGGCTGTATGACCACTACTTTTGTTGAACAAAAACACGAAGCTGTACAACTCTTTCAGATATCTAATCTCCACGATTCGGATTGTGATACTGTGCTCAACTTGCTTGAGAAACTTGTCACTATTTCAATAGCCCTCATATTCAGCCCCAGTGTTGAGTAAACACCTTGCTTCCTTCCACAGCCACAGGTGAGAATCTTTAGCCCTCTCATACTCTTCGTCACTTAGTCACCATTATGCTCCTCTATGAAATCACTCACCATTAGCCCTCGTCCCTGGCTTTTAGGCCTGATAGGCTGCCTCCCCTTCTCAGCCCACATCCACTTCTGGTCATCATTTGAGTGATATGCAGCTTCGTCATGATAGATCAGGACAAGCTTTGGGCGATCAGATGGCTCAGGGGCAGGCTCATCACTAACAGGAGGTGGTGGTGCAAGGGTTGACTCCAGTATCTCCAGCTTGCGCAGGTACAGTTTCCAATATTCCACGACATCACTACGCTCGTGACCATCAATAAAAACTCCCTTTTTTGTGGATGCTGGTTCAAACCCAAGCTGGAGCAGCCAACGTCGTGCAGTGCAATCAGAAACATATTGCAGAACTTGAGGATGATGCAATCTAACTTGAGGTAGGAGGACAGAAACCACCCAGGAGCAATAGGTGGCTGCAGTCATGTTAGGGAGACCCTTGACGGATGAATTCGACCTAATCCAGGTAAGTGCCATCTCTTTGTACTCTTCGTCGTCAATAACAATATAGCGATCTTACTTCCCCCGTTGATACTCACTAAATTCGCCAACATTGGCAATGAAGTCTCGACGCCATAGTCGGACAGAGTTGGACGTCACTAACACCGAGAACTAGCCCCACTTCTACAGCCGCAGCTGTATTCTTCATGCCAAGCTGTCAAGATCTGATCCTTCTTGATCTTCCGTCGGCCGTGGAAGCAGCAAGTTTTCATCCACATTGTTTGATGATGATGAAGGTTCCATGCACTGGTAAGAATCCCGATCGTCTCCGAGTTTCGCTTGGCGCATCATCTCTGCTTGTTCCCGTAGCGAGCACTTACGCTTGCGTGATGGCTTGAACACGGATGCCGATCTCCAGTTGTGCTCAGGTCTTGAGGCTGTAGAATTGACGAAACGGACAATCCAAAAAAACTTTTACACCTCGTGGTTTAATAATTGGTAACGTGCCACCATGGTAATGTATCCAGATCAAAGGAAACTCTGCAATCTTATTGGTCAGGGTTAGACATTCCGTATCTCCAGACTGCGTTGCCGGATTCTCACCAAATTTAACATCTGGCATGCCTGTGGTACGATCTATTTACGTGCCAAAGTATTGCATTTTGAAAAAACTTCCTGCACTGTATATTGAAGTTGCTCTATAGCTATACTATAGATACTAAGGTCACATGCATCACTAGCCTTGTTCCCAGGCCACACGGCCAGGAAACGAGGCTAGTCTAGTACGGTACACCTGACTACCATTACTGATATATTGATGTACCTTGATGCCCCCCTACCGTTACTGATATACATGTATTGATGTACCTTGATGCCACCCCCCTTGCATTCACTGCAGATCTGGGACCGCAAAGATCTGAGCTGCACCACAGTGCTGCAGGGTCACACTGGGTCGGTGCTGTGCCTGCAGTATGATGAGAGAGTCATCATCACTGGGTCAAGTGATTCCACAATCAGGTACGGTGTAGTGGGATGGGTGAGGGTATGACACAGGCTGTGTTTCATACCTGGCAATTAGCCCATTACATGGGGTGAGATTACAAATAACTCCATATGGCAGAGACAAATATAGCAGTCAGTCAACAGACAAAATCCAAACAAAAATGGCACGTTGCCGACCGTATCACAGTCCGACAAAATGGCCCATTGAAAGTGTCCTGCTGCTCGGGCATCTGAGTGTCCTCTGTTTCCTAGTGCTAACATGAGCTCTAGTAGTCTAGTCATGGTACAGCACCGTAAACGAGGCTACACAGCAAGTCGCCGTTCGAGAAATGGCCGCGTGCGGAACTTTGATCAGCAAGACCAGATGTTGGCATCGCTGAACATCACAGACAAACATGACCGTGGCCTTGTGGCTCTCCATGAAATCTATTCGTGCTGGCATGGGTACCGAAATCACGATGTCTCACGTACCTCTGCACTGTGCAAACGAGGGCAAACAAGGAGCTGGTTGTGAGCTACGCTTTCATTGCACGCTCACTGGTCTAAGCAGCATGTACATGTAGTCACCATCAACTAGTACAGAAATCTGTTCATTGGTGGGCGATAAATGGAAAATCGGTGTCAGACCATGTCCGATCACTTCTGGAAGTGGTCTGACACATTGTCTGATCACTTTCCAGAAGTTATATCTGTCTCTGGGCCATGGGCATTGCTTATGCCTTGACTGGATGGATGTGTGCTAAAACCAAAGATGCCTGTGGCTTTGTCACCTGATCAGAATGTGATCAGGTGATCACTGGTAGTTTCTTTCAAGGAGGTCATTCCCACTTCCCAGTGGAGAGTGAAAGCCTGTGAGATCTAGTCACGTATGCTGACGTCTGATAGACAGAAGGCGAGTAGTCGACACATGGAGTTGGTGCCCGGTCGTAATAATTCTCATTTCGCCTCGACCTGTCCCCGTCCCCGGACGGACATGTGAAGAAAGGGCTTGAGATGCTTTGTTGATTACTGCCTGGGTGGTCGGGGGGCCCCTAGCTATTGATCATCAGGTTTACCTGTACTGCTAGTCCTTGAGTAA
Organism: Axinella damicornis; assembly: GCA_963931865.1. Taxonomy (NCBI): domain Eukaryota; kingdom Metazoa; phylum Porifera; class Demospongiae; order Axinellida; family Axinellidae; genus Axinella; species Axinella damicornis. The sequence goes on from OZ007509.1 coordinate 7,677,786, forward strand.
ACCCAACACAGATGTCACATCCTGGTTTTAGTTACCCCCCCCCCCCCCCCCCCCCCCCCCCCCCACAATGCTACAATATTTTGCATGTGAGAAAACCTTTGTGATTTAGCCAAATTTACAGGTGTTTTGTGATGTTACCTTTGCGATTTTTTGCTGAGCCTTTCTCAATCTTAGCCCCTCCCTCAGAAAGTAAAGAAAGATGGCTGTCAACTGTCCTGTATGATTTGGGAGTTCATAAAGAAAACCATGGCGATAGCCACCACGGCCATGCTACGTAGCTAGTTATGAATCCAGTCAGCACATTAATTTTTGTGACCCATCTACTGTGGAAATAGGCAACCATGGCAGAACTATTCCACCTCTCGAAAAGCTAAGAAACAAGGAGAAATGCCATTAACCAGGCTCAGTCCCATCCCATTTCTAAAATTTCCTTGGCCATTCCTAACGCTACCACATTCTCTGATAATTTTTTGCCTTAGTGAACAGTCTATACCAGGAAGTGATAGCAGACCCTATCTCTCCTCTCCCCTGTATTGAAGTATGAGGTTGGTATGATTGGTTGAGGGGATGGTTGAGGAATGGGGTGTGGCTTTTGAGGGAATTGTGGGTGTGACTTTTGGTATGCGTGACTGTTGAAGGAATGGGGGCATGACTGGATTGGAGTGTGAGATTTGAGGATGGGGTGTCACAGTTGAGGGAATGGGATTTATGGTTGAGGGTACGGGAGGTAGGTGAGGATTGGAGGGTGGCAACTGTAGCACTGTCCAAGGAACCAGGCCTCATGCAGGATGGAAACATGTCAATCTGGCTGTAATTGATTACACTGCAGAATCTCAGGTACAGTACATGTACACTTCCTTCCCTCCTTTCCTGCAGGGTGTGGGATGTGAATGACGGTTCAATGGTGAACACCCTGGTCCACCATTGTGAAGCGGTACTCCACTTGAGGTTCAACGCCAGCACCATGGTCACTTGCTCCAAGGTACAGTGCACATTTATATGTACATACGTACATGTACTCCTCATATCAAAGACTAATAGAATCACTATTTCAAGCACCGAGGCATCTCAGAAAGCCCCAGATGCCTGTCTGTAATTCTGTATCTGTTGTTGAGCTGTTTGTTAGCTCGGGGTGCTACACTGCACTGATGAGGCTGAAACTGTTGTATGTACTTGCACTCCGACAGACATCCATTTCTCTTATTGACATGTAGCATAATTATGTAGATAATGATGCCTACAATGTTTATGCCTGTCCAATCTGTTGCCTGTCTGGTATAGCCTCATTCCCAGGCCCATGCGCCGCTTTCAGTTGCACGAAAGAACGCGGAGGGCCTGGTATGTTTCCTCACGTGTGTAACGTCGAGGGTAGAAAGGTGGTAGAAAGGACTTAATTGAACGTGGGCGAACTGGGGGCTCTGAACAGCAAGAAGAGCAAAGGTACGAGGTAACTTACGACACGTATTTTGCTAGCGGGGGGCGACTGTTATACACACCAAGCGTTGAACGTGCAGTTGGTTGAACAGTATGCAAAACTTCGCTTTTTCGTTCTGAAAATTTTGGCCGTTTGTCGATTATGTAATGCTCACGTGAGGAAACATACCAGGCTCTCCCTGCTTTACCGTACTGCAAGCGACGAAAAGCTTGGCGGGGCCTGGGAATGAGGCTATGTCTGGTACAGTTGAGTCTCACAGTGGTGCATTGTCTAGTCATTGACCAGGCACACACTGCCACACAGTCTTGTGGGTGCAGTGTAGTGCTGAGTCATTGCTATCATTGAATAGCAATTTCAAAGCATTAGAGGCAGGTCATTGACTGGCTGTGGGTCTCCTTCATCTTGTGTACCTTCATATTCCATTATTCACACACGGACAGGATCGCACAATAGCAGTGTGGGACATGAAGTCCCCCAAGGATATAGTTCTGAGGAGGGTGTTGGTGGGACACAGGGCAGCTGTCAATGTAGTTGACTTTGACGAAAAATACATTGTCTCAGCATCTGGGGACAGGACCATCAAGGTACATGTATGTGTGGGAGGTGGGGAAGAGGGAGGAGTGGGGGTGGTGGGGGGGGGGGGGAGGAGGAGGGGGGGGAAGGGGACGAGGAGAGAGAGGAGCTTTGTGTTAAGTTGGAATTGCCTATCTACTGATGGACAGCGTATCCTGTAGTTTCATTTAACTTGAGGATTTCAATGAGAGTGTATCATGCTCATTCCTTTTCCCTCCGATAGGTCTGGCGAACCTCTACCAGTGAGTTCGTCCGCACACTGCATGGTCACAGGCGAGGGATCGCGTGTCTACAGTACAGGGGCAACCATGTCGTCAGTGGCTCTTCCGATAATACCATCAGGTCTGCTCCTGGTTAACAACTCATTTAAGCCTTTAAAGCTACATGTAGAAGGGTAGTATGTACAGTACACCATACTTTTCCATTTTGGAAGGTATCAAGTGGAGCAACAAATTTTACATGTCTGTACATGTCTTACATGTCTGCTGATGCCCGAATATGACCTGTATCTGTTCTCTAGAATATGGGATATTGAGTGTGGAGCTTGCTTGAAGCTACTGGAGGGACACGACGACCTAGTCAGGTAATAACACATCCCAGTATCGTGTACGTGCATGTATAATGTGATGCCCAACGTACACACACAACGTACACACACACATCGGTCTTCCGATCGTGTTCTGGTCTGTGGGTGCAGTGTTGGGTATGAAAAGCCCTGGCAGATGCACCCAGTGCACTCTGTGCTTGCTTTACATGTTCCTGTGTTGATTCTAACTGGAGGTTGTTTTCGTTGGGACAGCATCCTCTCAGCTTGTGGCCCTCGTCCTCCTATTGCAACAATTAATTACTAGAGCCGTGATATACTCTGTTCTTGGCTGCTCTGTTGTCTTTGCTCCCCCTGGTCAATTGCCAGCATCGAACCAAATGTTTCTTCATACTGCCCTCTATGGATAGCACAGAGGGCAGTATGGAGCTAGAGGTCAGTACAGAGCCAGAGGGCAGTATGGAGCCAGAGGGCAGTATGGAGCTAGAGGGCAGTATGGATCCAGAGGGCAATATGGAGCTAGAGGGCAGTACGGAGCCAGAGGGCAGTACGGAGCTAGAGGGCAGTATGGAGCTAGAGGGCAGTATGGAGCTAGAGGGTAGTACGGAGCTAGAGTGCAATAAGGCGCTAGAGGGCAGTACGGAGCTAGAGGGCAGTATGGAGCTAAAGGGTAGTACGGAGCTAGAGGGCAGTATGGGGCCAGAGGCCAGTATGGGGCCAGAGGGCAGAATGGATGGTACAGAGGCAGAGGACAGCACTGAGCTAGAGTGCAGTACGGACCCAGGGACAGAACGGAGCTAGAGGGCAGTACGGAGCCAGAGGGCAGTACAGAGCCAGAGGGCAGTACAGAGCCAGAGGGCAGTATGGAGCCAGGTGGCAGTCATCTGGCTCCGTACTGCCCTTTAGCTCCATCCTGTCCATTCCTCCTTCTGGCCCTGTACTGCCCTCTAGCTTCATACTGCCCTCTAACTCTGTACGGTCCATACTGCTCCGTACTGTCCTCTGGCTCCATACTGCCCTCTAACTCCTTACTGCTCTCTAGCTCCGTACTGCCCTCTAGCTCCATACTGCCCTCTAGCTCCGTACTGTCCTCAGGCTCCGTACTGCCCTCTGGCTCCGTACTGCCCTCTAGCTCCGTACTGCCCTCTGGCTCCGTACTGCCCTCTAGCTCTGTACTGTCCTCGGGCTCCGTACTGCATTCTGGCTCAGGTATCCTAGGTGGGTATATATGTCGGTGGATCAACGTCATCGACAGTGCTGTACACTGTACAGAGCAGTACTATATATAAATTCCCTAATGCAAACTTGCTGGACTCAATCCCTTGCCAAACTTGAAAGAATGATTGCCTATTGTGTAGCCTCGTTCCCAGTCCCACGCCCAGCTTTCCATCGCTTGCAGTACGGTAAAGCGGGGAGGGCCTGGTACATTTCCTCACGTGAGCATGACGTAATCGAAAAATGGCAAAATTTTCAGAACGAAGACGCTACGTTTTGCGTGTTATTCAGCCATCTGCACGTTCAACGCTCGGTGAGTATAACAGTCGCCCCCCGCTAGCTAGATACGTGTGGTATGTTACCTGGTACCTTCGCTCTTCTTGCTGTTCTGAGACACACTACGCCCACGTTGAACTTCCGGTCTTTCTACCCCTTTCTACCCTTGAGGTCACTCACGTGAGGAAATGTACCAGGCCCTCCCAGCTTTACCGTACTGCAAGCGACGGAAAGCTGGGCGTGGGACTGGGAACGAGGCTATCTATTGTGAGCACTTTAGTGCAAAAGCTAATAATCTTGCAGTGGGGGGTGTGAATTTGATGTAGTGTCTCCTATGTTTTCTGCTTGACTTTGCTTATGTAGGAGGCATAACGGATGGTATAGTCCAATGTTTATGTCTCCTGCTCAGGAACTCGCTAAAAATTTGCCCATGGTCTTTATCCAGTAAAACGGAGGACATAGAACAAGAAATCATGTCCTGTGTAGGCTTGAACAATCCCGCAGTGTAGCGTTTCAATAGACCTTTATCCAATGGGGGGGTAAGAGTAGGCATTAAATGGAAAAATCAAAATGTATTTTCATACATGAAAACACAAGAACATGCTTGTTTCCTTGTAGTCTCGGTCCCAGACCCAAACCCACCCCAGCACGGATCGCATCTAGTACCCCGTGCGTGATACTGGAAGTGATGCATGAAAACACAAGAACACTTTTACCCCCCATTACATCATAAGGGATAAAGGCCTATTCTAGTACCCCGTGCGTGATACTGGAAGTGATGCACGCTGGGGTGGTTTGGGTCTGGGGCCGAGACTAGTTTCCTTGTAACATTAATTTTGTATGCTTCCAGCACTTTTACCCCCCATTACATCATAAGGGATAAAGGCCTATTGTAGATCACTGACCAACCTTGTAAAGTCTATTGCTCAATGACAGGTGAGAATTCAGTGGTTGTTGATGCGTGTCTGCCTCAATCCTTAATTCCTCTGCTGCAGGTGTATCAGATTTGATGACAGGAGAATTGTCAGTGGTGCTTACGATGGGTAAGTGATTGAGTGAAGAAATGGAGTAACATCAATTTGCTGAATGCGTGACTACACTGTACATGTAGGTAGACATTGTTGATGCTGGGTAAGTGAGTGAGTGAGTGAGGAAATGGAGTAAGAATGTGCTGAAATCGTGACTAGACATTGTTCTGTTAAACATTGATGCTGTAGTTACTGCTTTATTGGGAACAGAGATTGGGACCATATACGGTACTTGGCTCTGCTGCTTCCTGGTGTGCAGGAGGATGAGAAAGAGCGCTGGGTATTGACTGCACACTAACTGTATAATGACGTTTGCCACAGTTTGTCTGTTTTGTTATAGTCTGGGAGTAGCCCCAATGTACAAGCGGATATGCAGCTGTATTGTTGAAGCTAACTGTTTGGTTGGCGGGAATTTGCTTCGACAGCATTATGATATTGTTTGTGTGAGCTGGGTGGGCATTAGGCTCTCGTTTCTCCTCTGCTTTGGGAACCAGGCTAGCTGTGACTACAGCAGACCACACTAGACCTCACTGTAATGCCACTCCTCCCTGCAGTGCTATAAAGGTGTGGGATTTCCAGGCAGCTTTGGACCCAAGATCGCAGGCCGACACACTCTGCCTTCGAACATTAATGGTAAGCATCAGTACAAGTTATAAGCATTTCAGCATTTGATGCCTGTTGTATAATAAGCGACAATGTGTTGGGACATAATTGTACTGGAGGCGGTGGTGGTGGATAGTGAGAGTATCCACTCAGGTAATGTGCTTGTATAGTCAATCCACCTGGGCCCACAATCCCACCTGCAGGGGATCTCCACTTTTTCCTAGGCAGAGTAACAAACTATGAGAGAGAGAGAATCGGCCGAGTCCTCTAGCCTGTGCTGCTATAGGCAGACTTGCTTCCACTCCTCTGCCGTGGCCCAGTGGCTTAGTGGTAAGAGCATCTGACTGGTATTCAGAAGGTCTTGGGTTCAAATCCCAGTGGTCCCAGAATTTTTCGGTCTATTCATTCACTCTCTCCAAAGCAATTGTGAAATTTCGCTGGCATTGTAATATCATGAAGGTTTTCAGATTGCAAAGTCCGCAGCAGCAAAGTGCATGCAAATGTGTGCCCACTGCGGAATACCTGGCACATCTCACAGTTTGAAAGAGAAAAACGAGTTAGGCTGTAATTGCCTCTAACACAAAAATCAAGTTTTGCGCAGGTATTCCCTCAGCAGGTGACATTGTAGTATTCCAGTAACTGATTTACGTGAGTGATTGTGTGGCCTTTGGCCGTTACTGACGGTGATGCCTACTCTTTCAACCTAGGAGCACTCAGGGAGGGTATTCAGATTGCAGTTTGACGATTTCCAGATTGTCAGTAGCTCACACGATGACAGCATACTCATTTGGGACTTTCTTGACCCTGTACCACCGGGACCTATGGAAACTGACCAATCAAATGAAAAGGAAGCCCTTACATAACACACGTTCCTCATCTGTATGTAGGCACACGGTATACAAATTTGGTGATGTGGAAATTTGTGTATCTTGTGTATCTTTGCATCGAATTCATCTTTGTACACACATCACTGTGTGTCTTGTATATCATGCTTTGTTTGTACCATGAATGAACTGCTCTCTCTCTCTCTCTCACTGTCGTACAGTTCAGTGAGTGTACGATTAATATGCACACTGTGTATGTATGTATTCATGTACATATGTCATATCCTTGTGTATGACCATATCTTGATGTGTATGTAATCTACTCAATTTGGGCCTCTGTTTTCAAGAAGAGAACTCCTCGCATCATGATTGTGTCTGGTCTGCACTGCACCTAATGGTATCAGCCATTGTTGAATATTGTTATGCTCCATTCAACTATGAAGACAAAACCCAGCCATAGCCTCGTTCCCAAGCGACAAAAAGCTGGCTGATGGTCTGGGAACGAGGCAAGGCACACACAATCATGCATACTGGTTCAAAGGTCAAGTATGCAACCAAGCAAGCAATGTATTTGGAGAAGCAGTAATCATGGCCGAAAAATAGTTACATACTCATCATGAACGCTTTTCTCATGGCACAGTATGGAATGAGTACGTGAGTGCATGGTAAGGAATCGGAATGTGACCTAGTAATGACTTCACTAGCTCTATAGCTATAGATGGCCTAGCTGGTGATCTTGGTCAACCTGCTTGATGGTGTTTACACATCAAATCAACAAGAGCTCAAGCAGCTCAGTCCTTATATAGCCCAGCCCCTTGTATCAACCCCCCCCCCGATATTTCCTTGCTCTTGTCTCCTCTTCACATGGGAAAATCTGCTACGATATTGCAATACATAAATTAAATATACACATGCACAACAGTATAAAAAAATTCAGGTACAATAATGGATGTACAGAGACAAGTCTTGTATATTTTGTATACACTCAAATTATTAATATTATACTACTACACAACTACAATAACATACACACAGTCACACAGTCAATCAGTTTCAGTGCAACTATCACCTTCTTCACTCATCTAACTCATTTCAACATCCAGTGCTTGGTTTTCCACAGTAGAAGCTTGCTTGACAGTCATCGGTTGCTCTTCTACTGCAACAGTATAAGCTTGTCTACACTTCCGATAGATGAACCAGACCAACCAGAAGCGGGCAGCGTACATGAAATACCAGAGCACGTGTATCGCTGGAGCCAGCACCAGCACCACTCCAATGTCTAGACCCACGGCAAGTGCAGTGTTATTTCCATAGTTCAGAACGGGATAGATGTACGGATCACCTCTAGTGTTTGTTCCATCGGCAACATAGTATATGCCAGTAAAGACGGCGTACATGATCCCACATGCCTGAAGATAGATGAAGTGTAGAAATTGAACGGGTGTTCCAGACAGCCAGACGTCAACTAGAGCAATTAAGCCGTTCGTCAAATCTGAATTTGCAGTTGCTCCGCTGATGGGACCACCGCGATACAGGAGTGACCAGTAGAGGAGAAGCACAATAAAGGCACTCTCAGTACCAATGTTGAACAGAAACCACTGGATTTTCTGATACCACGTGATGCGATCAGTTTTTGCCCCACAACAACCTTTAGGTTTCTCGATCACTGCTGGGTCACTGTCTACAAGTGCTAAATCAATCTCAAACTTCTGCCGGCAGACAATGTGAACTTGGAAGAACCGCAGTGTTACAGACGCAGCTGCAAATAGGAGGTAAGCGACCCACATTAGTAGGGACCAGATCGTCAGAAAGATGAAGAACTTTGGACCTCCAGTTTGTACGCCCGAGTGGATGAGCCATCCCAGGAAGTAGAGGGCGAATATCCAGCGGTAGATGAGGAAGAGCACCTGGAACTGCCATTTGTGGGGAAGCCACTGCATACACAGAGAAAGCATTCAGTCTGTCGTCAGTCACTATGAAAGGCAATTCCCAGGGTACTAACTAACACAATGCAATTAGTCCTAATGACATGTTTAGTGACCCTGTGCACTTGGACGGGTTCTCATTGGACAGAAACTGCACCCTTTGTGGGTTTAGGGCCATCCTTTGGAGCCGAACTTGGAACAGGGAGGATTTCTAAAGGGGTATGTGGGAGTGGAGCACCTATGATTTGCATACTGTTGATTAACCCATTAACCGATAAATTGTTTTTCTACCGAGAAAAATGCTTCACTGCCAGAAATGGAGGCCCTACTAGGCGAGAGGACTGTTTTCTCAGCCCATTTGTGCAAAGGAGGAGAGAAATGGCCCACCCAGCTCCAACCAAGAGCTTTTCAAGGCCAAGCCCAGAAGCGGCCATGCTACCTATGCTGAGTGCTGAAACCCACCCACCTCCCTCTGTCCCGCCCTCTCTGCTGGTGCAGAGCCTAAGTCCCAAGGGCATTGCCGGAAGTGACATCACTGATGAAAGTCTCATGCCATCTGTAGACGGCTTTATCGGTTAATGTGTTAAAGGGCTTTATTAAGCTGGGAGTATAACCAGCTATTGCATGATGTGGGACCATGCATTGGTACGCCCTTACTTGCCAAATTGGGTAAAACTCTTCAAAATGGCAAAGTTGTTTTCCCAAAAGTGACACGCACGCATGCATACCAGAATCCATACAAATCTGTTTATGAAACTAGTAATACCGTGGAGGCGGTATGCGTCTATGCAGAGGGTGCAAAGCAGTTGAAGATGCGTGCAAAGTGTGGGCACCCCCCCCCCCCCCCCCCCCCGGACATATTTAGAGTTTAAGGGCTCTCAGAACGCATCTGCTTGCTTTTCAGGTACCACACAGCAAACAGTTACCGTACCTGCTCTGTGACCTATGATGAAATCATCTTTTTTGTTTGGTGACATGAGACTTTCAGGTTCATGTGATGCCACTTCTGCCAATGTCCTTGGGAGATAGTAGTTGGTGCTATTATTGGCTACCATTAAAGTTCCTGTGCACGTTTATGACTCCAGTCACACCCACTCATGGCCAGTAATGGACAATGGCCACCTGTTGACTGAGAAAGCCCTACAAGGTGTGACGACTGGTATGGAAGCCCTGTAAGGTGAGAGGATTGTTTTCTATAGGTCCATTCGTTCAAAGAAGGAGCCACCCAATGCTGACTGTAGACCAAGCCCATGCAGACGAGGCCATGCTCTTTTCCTCCTTGGGATGAACCCGCCCACTTCCCCCTAATCGCACCCTTTCTGCTAGCATGAGCCTATCTCTCCCAAGGACATTGCAGGAAGTGACATCAGAATCTGACAGTTCCATGATGCATAATGTATCACTAGGAGTTTTACCTTACCAACCAGAAGTTTGCAAGTCAACTTTGTTAGGGTAATTAGTATAGGCAACAGAGAGACATGTTTTGGTGCCATTTATGGTGGCGTTTGGTATGTCATGTCATGTATGTTTGGTATTGCCCTGGTCGACAGCTACACAAAATAGGGCATACAACAATCCCCTCTGCTACATGCAAAAACAGTTTTTCCTCTCTTTAATTATGCAACCTACTACGACCCCACCCGCATTCTGATTCTATCCAACTTGGAGATTTGAGTTTCGGGGATCGAAGTAGTACCATGATTCATCACTCTCTGAGGATACGTAGGAGGTGCATCAGCTCCTCAGCTATACCACCATGAGTACAAACATGGCTACTAGGGAGAGACCCAGCGAAGTATGGGACTGCATTGTGATGTGGATGTTCTATTACTTTCGCTCGAATGTACTGTGCATGCTAGTCTCGGCCCCAGCGCGGATTGCTTCCAGTATCACGTGCGTGATACTGGAAGTGATCCGCGCTGGGGTTGGTTTGGGTCTGGGGCCGAGACTATGTGCATGCATGCGAGGGGTGTCAATGTAGCTACTGACTATCTCAATGCATTAAGTGCATGTGTGTGTCCGTGTGAGAGCAATGAAAGCAAGGTTTGGTGGCCAGGATGGAGTAGACTAGTCATGCGTATGACCTTGTATTGTAACCTCAATAACTCATCACATAAAAGGCGTGGCACCTTATTCGAGTGCATGTGCGCCAGAGGCAAGAGCACACCAGATCATGGTCATATGGTTCATACATATACCACATTGAATTTTAATTAGGTGTACCAGTGATCTCGGTCCCAGACCCCAACCAACCCAGAGCGGATCACTTTTAGTATCACACGAGTTATACTGGGAGCGATATACGCGCTGGATGATTGACCTGGAACAAGACTAGTGTACCAGTACATGTAAAATGATGACTCACTGGGGTGTAAGCAAAGGCTTTCCAGTCGTGGTGGGTGAAGCAGAGCTTGGAGTAGTGCAATTCAGAGCACAAGAATCGGCAGAACCGGCTCTTCATACAACTCATTTTGCACCCAGTGTGTTCTGCAATGAGAGATTGAAAGCATAATATGCTTCCGCAGCACTATTACCCTCAAGATTCGCCAAGGCCTAACTGAGTGGGTCCATGAGACATATACTCCTTCCTAGGCCTCCGGCCCGCTTTTGTTGCTTGCGGTACAAAAACTGTCATGCACAAGAGAGCCTAAGAACTAGGCTATAGAATATACCGGTATGCATATCAATCATCACAAATAAGCCTGCACATACCCACACCTATATAATAATACGGTTGTCATGTGTACGTCACGTTTTGAAATGAACATGCACAGTAGTATCATCATTGCATAGCTGTTTCTGTAATACGTGAATTCCATTGTGTGAGCAGTGCACGATTGCAACACTACCATCTGGTGAGCGGAAGGAGGCGGAACATACGGCTGGTTGATGAGTAGGCCGAGTTGGACGTCTCCATGGACACTAATCTAGTTGTAGTCGCTCGTGTTTGGCCTAACTATGAACAGGCATTGAAAAGTAGATAAATGCTGCAACCATGTAGCCTCATTCCAAGGCCATTCCCACCGCCAGTATTTGATCGCTTGCGGTTCAGTTGTAGCTAAGGGGGTGTTGCTTGAAGGAAAGTCAACTGAAGGTCATGACAACAATCTACGTAGCTGCAGTCTAGAGGCTTCAACATTCCACTTCCACTGGTCTGCAGGAAGGTAAGGAAGGGAGGGGATTCCAAGAACTGGCCACAGCTTTTGCTCGCTAGCAGCAGTTTTTAACAACAGTACAGCGTTGGAAAGTTCGAAGGTAGGGTATGCATGTTCGCTTACCATCAGTCGGAAGTATCACTAGGGGAGCAAATGTGAGGACTGTAAAGTGCCATGCCCGGAAATACCCTACTGTTCGGATATCCCCTCGCTTTCTTGGTGAAGCTTCCAGCGAAAAGACTACTTCCATTTTCTATTACATCATGTGATAATTAGGTCATGGTCTAACTTTCTAGTTCTGATTGGACAAGCCTGAGTGAGCCTATAAAATAGCGAGTGTACATGCATACATGAACCACCCAATTTGTCATAGAACGGCACAACTGCTTCGAGACCGAGCTTGTGATTCAAATACCAGAGGGCCGCTCACTGGCAGCTGAGGGAGGAGGGATTGGGACCTGGTTGGTGATCCATGTGGTTTTGTTATTTTGTGTACCGCTACCGCTCGCCAAGTGTAAACTCTGCACTCTGTTGATGTTCCAAGTCACTACTACTTCATCTGGGAACGGTACAAGAACTTGGAATCAATCACAAAGCGCACTACATTTAAACAATTAACGACTACACATGTAGCTACGTTTGTGTACCTCCAGGGATTGTTAGGATCTGGTTAGAGAACGGTGGCCAAGATAGTATCCATTTGTGAGTGAATGCACACCATTGAGTACACTGTGGGAAACATGGATCAGCAAAGGCTTTCACAGTCCTATGAGCATCACATTAGTTTTTCCAATCTCCCACTTCCTCAGTTATCTACGGGTGAGTGACTGAGCTGAGTGGCTGGATTGCATAAATGCATATAATTGTGTTTGTAGATTGATTGTAATCTAATCGATTTTCAGCCAACAGATGAGTTAGTGTGGTGCTGAAGCATTGGATTGCGCGAGTGTGGCATCCTGTATGGTTAGAGGTCAGCCCCACCCACCAAATAGGTGTCTTTCCTGTGCGTCACAACAGAACTATAGGATCTTGAAGTCAATGTCCGAAATCTGGCATCAATGCTTGGATGAGAGAACACACATGATGCACAGGAGAGAGAGACATGTGAAACTCTGACAGACTCTCATAGGGCCGACATCAGACCTGATCACTGTCACATGCCAGCAGCCTATTAATTCTTGGTGCTGCATGTGCTCCGATCCAATAATACCTGTCTGCCAAAGATCAATTGCTTACTCTACTTACGCATGTCCAGCAAAACTGCTGTGATACACTCACTCAAAGCATGTGGCTAGTGTTTAGCCTTGTTCCCAGGCCCCATATACAAAAAATCAAATGGGGCCTGGGAACGGGGCTAGCTAAGGTAACGGAGGGAGTTTCCGGACAGTCTTTTAATTCCGGACACGGCATTCATTCCCCTCACATTCGCTCCATTAGCAGTTCTTCCGAATTATGGTAAGTGCGCATGCATACCCTACCTTCGAACTTTCTAACGCTGTGCAGTTGCTGGCAAAAACTGCTCCTAGAGAATGAAAGCTGGGGCCGTGTCCGGAAACCCCCTCCGTTACCTTAGTGTTAGAATGCAGGACCATTTCTGAACAAGGTCAACCCATGCACTCAGGCTCAACCAAAGCATGCATGCTTGTGCTAGCTTTGGAATGCAGGACAAACATAGGTAGCACCTTTGCAGACGGTAGATAACTTTTGATGTTTGGAACACTGGACCAAGAGGGGAATTTGGACAAAATTAATGGGACGTGGAATATTGAACAATGATACAAGCTCTTGGTACTTTATCTATTGTAGCTGAAGGCACTCTCCTGCCATTCGAACAGACAATTAAAACAGAACCTCCGCTTACCCGAAACTGATCTGGTCGACAATTACAAGCCGTCGCTGCTGATCGACGCGACCTAGCTGGTAGCTCTTTCAATCGTAGACACAACCATGCACACGCCTTTTCATTGTAGCCCCACCCATGTGCGTAACGCATTACTGTGATTATACCGGTATCTAGTAATTCGGCAAATTAATTGAGTGGCATTCCGCTGGCATACCGAATACATAGCTGATTAACTGTTTGTTCTTATACGTGACAGTGAGCAAAATAAGAATGCATTATAATCAGTGGCCCACACTCCTACTGCATGTTCTACGTTGAGTCTTTTCCATCACGGATTCTGAGTCTCCTCTACTGTGTTCACCTCCTCACTCAGGTTCTTCTTTACTGCTAACTCGCCGTTGTTGCTCTTCTCTTCTGTACCGTAGTCTTGCGAACCGAGAGTACCCACCTCCAATAGAATGCCCGACTCCTGCTTTTGGCTATTATAAGCACCGCAGCATCGACGGACAAGATGAACGCATCCCACACGAAATACGTACAGGATGTAAAACAGAAGATGAAGGATTGGAAGCCCCACGAGCACAACTATAACCACTATCGCTGCTGATGTTCCTGGGGAACTTCCGTAATCTAATGCGGAATAAATGAACGGTTCACCTTGGTCATTCGTACCATTTGCAGCAAAGTAGACAGCAGAAAAAGTAACAAACGCAGTGCCAAACCCTTGCAGGTATATCATATGATAGATTCGAACTGGAATGCCTGAGATGCACACATCCAGGAGGGATACGACGCCATTGGTGAGGTGAGTGTTAATGTTCAAACCGTCCAGCACACTTGTTGTGGGATTGTAAACTAGCGGCCAGTACAACAGCACCACCAAGATAGCACCACCCAAACCAACGGTGAAGAGAAACCAGTGGATCTTCTGGTACCAAGTTATTCCATCATTTTCCAATGCCGCAACATCCCACCGGTTTGCTAATCAGTACTTCAGATGGTTTGCGAGGTTCTTTGGAGTCGACTGCAAACTTGTCCTTGCAGCAAAAGTTTACTTGGAAGAAGTTGGCAGTGGTAGACACTGCTGCAGTGAGTAGATATGCTACCCACACAACGAGAGCCCAGTTGGTTAGGTAGATGAAGAACCTTGGCCCAGTTGCCTGCACACAAGCAACGACCAGCCACGCAGAGTAGTAGAGGGCCAGGACCCAGCGGTAGACCAGGAACAGCCATTGGACTTGCCATTTTTGCGGAAGCCACTGCAATTGTACAGAGAAAAGAATGTTGTATGTAGCATCAGTATATTGGAACAGAAATATTTACATGTTTACAGGACACTACTCAGACCACAGATCAGTTACCATAGTGAATCTAGCAATTCGAACAACGAGAATTAATCTCAAATACGGAATTAACAATTTTTCTCGGAAAGGGGGACAGGGGCTCAAATAGTAGTGTATTACAATACACAGGCTGAGTATTATGGACAAGATTGTACTGCGGATCAGGCAGTGAGAAGCCGGACTTAGTGGGGCCTGGAGCAAATAGTAGTGTATTACAATACACAGGCTGAGTATTATGGACAATATTGTACTGCGGATCAGGCAGTGAGAAGCCAGACTTAGTGGGGCCTGGAGCAACAGCTAGGCCAGAGAGGTCACGACCAGGGATGGTACTACAAGAAAGCAGCTGACAGCGCAGCTACAAGTGCACAGGAGTACAAGAGAGAGTGAGTCCGAGACGGAGGAGATAACGGCACACACAAACGAGCCAGCAACGGCATGGCACACTAAGATGATTGATAACACTGTGAAGCATTTGGCGTAACACAAGAGCACGATCATGATCGCAATAGACAGAGATTTGAAGGACACTATTGGGAGGCAGCTCACTCAGGCATAGTTGAGACATGTAGCTACATTCAAGCAAGAGAGAGCCGTCTCAAGAAACGGACTTGATGTGTGCATCTCCGAGCATTAAGGTACATGGCATACTTTAATATGATGCTGTCACCAACGAAGCCTGGGCCAGGGAAAAGTTTGATGCAATAAACAGGTACCACCATGTTAGCCACCAATAATATTGTCGTGCACAGCAGCCGTTCCGTGCACCGATGCACTACAACATGTGGATGAATTACTAACTTTATTGCATCCCTTTATAAGACAGGAGTTGTGCACAATATATGTACATACAAACGCTAGCTCAGTATCGGACTGCCATTATTATAGTTGCGTCGGCAACAATGTGGGTGTTCGAATTTCTTGGAATACACTTCATGGAAAGGCGGCTGTTCAAACTGTTCTCGCTAGGCCTCTACCAAAGGGCACAGTCTGTGCCCTTTGGGCTTCTAATGTGCCCTTTGTGGTCTAAAAGCAAAATGTGCCCTTTGCTTTGTCACCCATTGGCTTAAATTACTTATAGCAACCACTTTAAATACTTGACTAAGCAAGACCTCACAAGGTTTCTCAGTGGTATGAATCTCATTATGCACCTTTCTTAAACAAATTTCTGCCGAGACCACTGGATCAGCACAGAATCACTATGTGATCTACATCATAGCTTAGTAATTCAGATGCAACATGGTTGAAAACTATAGAGACGTTCCTTTGATCTTTGAGGAGGGCCTGCGACCAAGCTAATTACTACTCTTCTATCCTTGTTTGTTTAGATCACAAGATCACCTAATGTATATACATGTTACTATTTCGTTCTTGGGATCATGACGGTGTTTTACAACCTCTTAAGGCTGTTATGACATCTTCCTTTACAGTCTCATGAAATAGCGCCCAACCCCCACTTTTGGCTCAATTTCCTGTATAGTGTCAAAGTTTACTCGAAGCACTACACTTATCTGAGGTAAGAAACTGCCCAAGAAAGTCCCTATGAGTCTGTGTATCTGTGTTATATAATCTATGGTGTCTGTGTGTGGTGTGTTGGATTGCCCATGAAGATGACCACCTCAACTGCTCACACGGACCTCATCGAGCGCTTGATGGCAGTGAAGACGACGTGGTGAGCAGTCATATCCCTGAGATTGACAGTGAGCATGAAGAGCAAGATGACAGTGCTCAGAGTGACTCCAGCAGTGTAGACATGCTGAGAGGGCTCTGATGCATGCGCGCTTGCTGCTACGTAAAAAAATGATGGTGGGAGCTCTTTCGGGGTTGAATGCGAAAAGAGCACCCCCCCCCCCCCCCCCCCCCCCCCTGTTTGGTGAGCATGTAAGGTGCACTGCCCTTTTGCGAGACTACGGTAAGTGCATATCCATATCTGATCTTTGATGTGTTCTCAGATGGAGCATACCAGAAGTGACACTAGCTAGAATTACACCATGAACTGAATGTAAACTACTAGCTAGAATTACACCATAAACTGAATGTAAACTATTTCATCTTTGGGATGTATATAGATCTACCATCCCATATCCATAAGCGTCACCTGGGATACTGATTTTCTTCCTCCAGCTTAGCAACCACTTCATGCCTATATGTACGTCACACACTCAAATACCACTAACCAACCTAGTACGTATAGCTTCATACATGTATGGTACGGTACGTATCTTCCTCCATCTCTCCATTTGCATTGGAATACCCTCATACTGATGAAAATGAGTCTGGAGATGACTCCTAAGTTTTGTTCCCCTTCGAAGAAGTACTTTGTGAACCGTGTTGCAAGCGACATGTTCAGTACTAGGGAATCCCCGAGGGTGAGGGAGGAAAGGGTGGTGCCCCTAAGAATACCTGTAAAGACCATGACGTATGCATGATGTCATCACCCCATGTGTTCCAAGTTTTCAATAATTTTTGGCTGAAGTACTGTGCCGTTTAGTAGCTAGTGCGGGTAGTGCCTACAGTGGACTAGTACATACCTAGCCTCGTTCCCAGGCTCTCGTTCTCGAGAACGAAAGCCTGGGAACAAGGCTAGTAGATACCAGTGGTGGTTACATAGCTAAGGCTCTTGCCTCTCTTCTGGACAATTGTGCTGAGCTTGTCACCAACAATTTTTGATGCCTGGGCTGAGCTGAGCCTCTTGCCCATGAGAACATTGCTAAGGCTCAGAGCACACTGAAGCTCAGAACGCACACCACCTTTGTCACTATGACCCAAATACACGTACTGCCTCAAAAAGCAAATGGAGATATCTGGCAGGTTTGTAAGACCTCGACCAATTATGCTTGAGCTTAACAGTACAGATACTACAGAAACAATAACAGCGAGGAACTGCAATATTATACAACGTATGAGTCAGCTAAAAGTGCGCAGAGGCCTATTCCCACAAGCCACCGGGTGCACATGAATCATAGTAGGACCATACACGCTTAACCCTTTAAGCCCCATTGACGTCTATAGGCGTCATTTAGACCCTATGCACTTGTAGGGCTTCTCGCCAGTCCAAAAAGAGACCAAAAAGTCTTCAGAGGGCCTAGGGACGACTTTAAGGCACGAACTCAAAAATTTGGTCAGATTTCGGCGCGCCTCCCCCACTAAACGTACAAGCGGGGGGGTTTCGAAGGGGGGGCAGCAGCCCCCCCTTCGGGCTGTCGTGGGCGTCTTTTGATTTTAATGAGATTCATTGACCCGAGAATTTTTGATTCTAATGATATTCATAGACCCCACCCAGGGCCTCAAGAAAACCTGCAAATTGGTGGTGTAAGGTGTGCCATCAGTCAGATCTGGCCCAAGTTTAGGGAAATGCTGGGCGAAAATCCGGCTGACATCCACCTTTGACCTCCGATTGCTGGCCTTGTGGGGGGTCATGAATATCATTAACGGTATTGCCAGAGGGGTCTCTCCATGTGTGCGGGCCCCACCAAGTTTGGCCGCTGAGGAGCGAATGCTGTGGGAGAGGAGTACCTACGAAAGTGGTGTGCGCTGAATGCATGAAAATGTGTTGTCTTGGTGGGAAGAATTCGGTGGTTAAAGGGTTAATCAAAGCACTTAGGAGCATTGGAACGTAGCATATTATGGTCATATGCACGTCCTATGAAATTCAACCCCAGTCTTGGGCCACTGTTTGGTCAACATAAAGCAGCTAATTCTATACCATATCATGTATGGTCAATGTGTACATCAATTTCATAATCATGTGCTTTGACTACACTTTCCCACACCCAGGGGCTCATTAAATAGTGCTTTGACCTGTATGTCAGTATTCTGTAAAATTAATGATTAATTCTTTTCTATGGAGGTCACTTTAATATGGATCTCATAAACGTACCATAATCATTTCCACTTCACTTGGGTTTTGAAGCTCCTAACTTGACTCAAGTGGCATTGCACAATCCTGCGCAGAATTGTGACTCCTCTATTTACCACACCCACTTGTTAACGAGCTTCAATAGACATGGCTCTTGGTACAGAGTACAGACGGAGAAAAGAGCTTCACTGCTAGAAATGGAGGCTCTACCTGGCCAGAAGACTTTTCTAAGCCCATTATTTTGTGCAAAGGAGGTGAGAAATGGCCCACCCAGTGCCAACCAAAGGCTTTCTACAGCCAAGCCCAGAAGCAGCCATGTCACATTGGCCGAGTGCTAAAACCTGCTGGCACAGAACCTAAGGACATTGCCGGAAGTGATATCACAAGTTGAAAGTTGCATAACACACATAACTAGCAGAGCACGTACCCCGTGTGCTACTTTTTATTATGGCCATGTACGATGAGGGCCTACTGATTGTAATACAGCATGCATGCAGAATGAGGTACCGTAAGGTGTGGCGCAATATAAGAAACAGGGTGTGGTCAAGTAGAACAGGGCTAATTGTCGACTTTCACACAACTTTTCTCAGCCTCTTGAGTGGATCTCTGGTCTGTGAGTTATGTAGATGCTGAATTCTGAAACTTCTAATCCACTCAGGTAATGTGCTTGTATAGTCAATCCACCTGGGCCCGCAATCCCACCTGCAGGGGATCTCCACTTTTCCTAGGCAGAGTATCAAACTATGAGAGAGAGAGAGAATCAGCTGAGTCCTCTAGCCTGTGCTGCTATAGGCAGACTTGCTTCCACTCCTCTGCCGTGGCCCAGCGGCTTAGTGGTAAGAGCGTCTGACTGGTATTCAGATTCTGAAGGTCTTGGGTTCAAATCCCAGTGGTCCCAGAATTTTTCTGTCTATTCATTCACTCTCTCCAAAGCAATTGTGAAATTTCACTGGCATTGTAATATCATGAAGGTTTTCAGATTGCAAAGTCCGCAGCAGCAAAATACATGCAAATGTGTGCCCACTGCGGAATACCTGGCACATCTCACAGTTTGAAAGAGAAAAACGAGTTAGGCTGTAATTGCCTCTAACACAAAAATCAAGTATTGCGCAGGTATTCCCTCAGCAGGTGACATTGTAGTATTCCAGTAACTTATTTACATGAGTGATTGTGTGGCCTTTGGCCGTTACTGACGGTGATGCCTACTCTTTCATCCTAGGAGCACTCAGGGAGGGTATTCAGATTGCAGTTTGACGATTTCCAGATTGTCAGTAGCTCACACGATGACAGCATACTCATTTGGGACTTTCTTGACCCTGTACCACCGGGACCTATGGAAACTGACCAATCAAATGAAAAGGAAGCCCTTACATAACACACGTTCCTCATCTGTATGTAGGCACACGGTATACAAATTTGGTGATGTGGAAATTTGTGTATCTTGTGTATCTTTGCATCGAATTCATCTTTGTACACACATCACTGTGTGTCTTGTATATCATGCTTTGTTTGTACCATGAATGAACTGCTCTCTCTCTCTCTCTCTCTCTCTCTCTCTCACTGTTGTACAGTGTTGTACAGTTCAGTGAGTGTACGATTAATATGCACACTGTGTATGCATGTATTCATGTACATAATATGTCATATCCTTGTGTATGACCATATCTTGATGTGTATGTAATCTACTCAATTTGGGCCTCTGTTTTCAAGAAGAGAACTCCTCACATCATTATTGTGTCTGGCCTGCACTGCACCTAATGGTATCAGAATATTGTTATGCTCCATCCAACTATGAAGACAACACCCAGCCATAGCCTCGTTCCCATGCAAGTGACAAAAAGCTGGCTGATGGTCTGGGAACGAGGCAATAAGGCACACCTCAATTCGACATGTACACAATCATGCATACTGGTTCAAAGGTCAAGTATGCAACCAAGCAATGTATTTGGAGAAGCAGTAATCACAGCCTTTTTCTCATGAACTCTTTTCTCATGAACTCTTTTCTCATGGCACAGTATGGAATGAGTACATGAGTGCATGGTAAGGAATTGGAATGTGACCTAGTAATTAATTAGTGTTGACTTCACTAGCTCTATAGCTATAGATGGCCTTGTTGGTGATCTTGGTCAATCTGCTTGGTGTTTCCACATCAAATCAACAAATTTAAAGCTCAAGTTAATTGAGCTCAAGCAGCTCAGTCCTTATAATATTATAGCCCAATTGTATCAACCCCCCCCCCCCCCCCCAATATTTCCACCCCTTAGCTTTATTGCTCTTGTCTCCTCTTCATATAGGAAAATCTGCTACGATATTGCAATACATAAATTAAATATGCATGCACAACAGTATAAAAAATTCAGGTACAATAATGGATGCATGTAGCAGAGACAAGTCTTGTATATTTTGTATACACTCATTACTACTACACAACTACAATAACATACACACAGTCAATCAGTTTCAGTGCAACTATCATCTTCTTCACTCATCTAACTCATTTCAACATCCAGTGCTTGTTTTTCCGCAGTAGAAGCTTGCTTGACAGCCATCGGTTGCTCTTCTACTGCAACAGTATAAGCTTGTCTACACTTCCGATAGATGAACCAGACCAACCAGAAGCGGGCAGCGTACATGAAATACCAGAGCACGTGTATCGCTGGAGCCAGCACCACCACCACTCCAATGTCTATACCCACGGCAAGTGCAGTGTTATTTTCATAGTTCAGAACGGGATAGATGTACGGATCACCTCTAGTGTTTGTTCCATTGGCAACATAGTATATGCCAGTAAAGACGGCATACGTGACCCCAAACGCCTGAAGATAGATGAAGTGTAGAAATTGAACGGGTGTTCCAGACAGCCAGACGTCAACTAGAGCAATTAAGCCGTTCGTCAGATGTGTATTTGCGTTTGCTCCGCTGATGGGACCACCGCGATACAGGAGTGACCAGTAGAGGAGAAGCACAATAAAGGCACTCTCAGTACCAATGTTGAACAGCAACCACTGGATTTTCTGATACCACGTGATGCGATCAGTTTTAGCCCCACAACAACCTTTAGGTTTCTCGATCACTTCTGGGTCACTGTCTACAAGTGCTAAATCAATCTCAAACTTCTGCCGGCAGACAATGTGAACTTGGAAGAACCGCAGTGTTACAGACGCAGCTGCAAATAGGAGGTAAGTGACCCACATTAGTAGGGCCCAGATCGTCAGAAAGATGAAGAACTTTGGACCTCCGGTTTGTACGCCCGAGTGGATGAGCCATCCCAGGAAGTAGAGGGCGAATATCCAGCGGTAGATGAGGAAGAGCACCTGGAACTGCCATTTGTGGGGAAGCCACTGCAAACACAGAGAAAGCATTCAGTCTGTCGTCAGTCACTATGAAAGGCAATTCCCAGGGTACTAACTAACACAATGCAATTAGTCCTAATGACATGTTTAGTGACCCTGTGCACTTGGACGGGTTCTCATTGGACAGAAACTGCACCCTTTGTGGGTTTAGGGCCATCCTTTGGAGCCGAACTTGGAACAGGGAGGATTTCTAAAGGGTTGTGTGGGAGTGGAGCACCTATGATTTGCATACTGTTGATTAACCCATTAACCCTTTAAGCCCCATTGACGTCTATAGACGTCATTTAGACCCTATGCACTTGTAGGGCTTCTCGTCAGTCCAAAAAGAGACCAAAAAGGCTTCAGAGGGCCTAGGGGCGACTTTGAGGGACGAACTGAAAAATGTGGTCAGATTTCGGCGCGCCTCCCCCACTAAATGTACAAGCAGGGGGTATCGAAGGGGGGGGCGGCAGCCCCCCCTTCGCATGTCGCGGGCGTTTTTTTTGATTTTAATGAGATTCATTGGCCCGAGAATTTTTGAGTCTAATGATATTCATAGACCCCACCCAGGGCCTCAAGAAAACCTGCAAATTGGTGGTGTAAGGTGTTCATCAGTCAGATCTGGCCCAAATTTAGGGAAATGCTGGGCGAAAATCCGGCTGACATCCACCTTTGACCTCCGATTGCTGGGCTTGTGGGGGGTCATGAATATCATTAACGGTATTGCTAGAGGGGTCTCTCCATGTGTGTGGGCCCCACCAAGTTTGGCCGCTGAGGAGCGAATGCTGTGGGAGAGGAGTACCTACGAAAGTGGTGTGCGCTGAATGCATGAAAATGTGTTGTCTTGGTGGGAAGAATTCGGTGGTTAAAGGGTTAACCGATAAATTGTTTTTCTACTGAGAAAAACGCTTCACTGCCAGAAATGGAGGCCCTAGCTACTAGGCGAGAGGACTGTTTTCTCAGCCCATTTGTGCAAAGGAGGAGAGAAATGGCCCACCCAGCTCCAACCAAGAGCTTTTCATGGCCAAGCCCAGAAGCGGCCATGCTACCTATGCTGAGTGCTGAAACCCACCCACCTCCCCCTGACCCGCCCTCTCTGCTGGTGCAGAGCCTAAGTCCCAAGGGCATTTCCAGAAGTCTGACATCACTGATGAAAGTCTCATGCCGTCTGTAGACAGCTTTATCGGTTAATGTGTTAAAGGGCTTTATTAAGCTGGGAGTAACCAGCTATTGCATGATGTGGGACTATGCATTGGTACGCCCTTACTTGCCAAATTGGGTAAAACTCTTCAAAATGGCAAAGTTGTTTCCCAAAAGTGACACGTTCATAGTTCATACGCACACTTGGCACAAGCATAATTATGTCAACCATTATTATTTCACTGGACCTAGTGTGAGGTGAGAGGTTGCAAGAGAACTATCATGTGCTGCACCAACGGGCCGATTCTACAAGTACGTGCCATAGGGTCAACGTTCTGCCAACTATCAGCCTGGCAGTGTCCATCTCCTGCCTGCCTCATCATAGGCTTGCATGCAACTTCGCAAACATTTCAAGTGACTCTACCTAGACTTTCTGCTATGGCCCAGCTCAGCACATCACATGGCCATTACCAGAGGCAGCGGACAAAGTTGAGCTTTGGTCAGGCATAATATAGCGGAGGCGGTATGCGTCTATGCAGAGGGTGCAAAGCAGTTGAAGATGCGTGCAAAGTGTGGAAAAATCTTGATGGTAGCAGGCTAGCGTGCAAAGCCGCCCTTGTAGGGCCTGCTTGCTTTTCAGGTACCACACAGCAAACAGTTACCGTACCTGCTCTGCGACCTATGATGAAATCATCTTTTTTGTTTGGTGACATGAGACTTTCAGGTTCATGTGATGCCACTTCTGCCAATGTCCTTGGGAGATAGTAGTTGGTGCTATTATTGGCTACCATTAAAGTTCCTGTGCACGTTTATGACTCCAGTCACACCCACTCATGGCCAGTAATGGACAATGGCCACCTGTTGACTGAGAAAGCCCTACAAGGTGTGACGACTGGTATGGAAGCCCTGTAAGGTGAGAGGATTGTTTTCTATAGGTCCATTCGTTCAAAGAAGGAGCCACCCAATGCTGACTGTAGACCAAGCCCATGCAGACGAGGCCATGCTCTTTTCCTCCTTGGGATGAACCCGCCCACTTCCCCCTAATCGCACCCTTTCTGCTAGCATGAGCCTATCTCTCCCAAGGACATTGCAGGAAGTGACATCAGAATCTGATAGTTCCATGTATCACTAGGAGTTTTACCTTACCAACCAGAAGTTTGCAAGTCAACTTTGTTAGGGTAATTAGTACAAGTAGCTGAGCTCGCTTCGCTCGCTCAGCTACTTCCCCTTTGTTCGCCTACGTGTGTAATTCGGCGCCGGACAGCTCTCTGTCAGAGCTGCTGCTCCCCGATTGCGTCCGCATCCGCTTCAGCTGCTGGTCGCCGATTGCATCGATCCGCTTCAACTGCTGCTCCTCGTTAGCGTCCGCTTCAGTTGCTGCTCGCCACTTGTGTCTGCTTCAGCTGCTACTCCCTGATTGCCTCAACTGCTCCCCGATTGCGTCCGCTTCGGCTGTTGCTCCTCGATTGCGTCCGCCTCCAGGGGCGGATACAGGATTTATGAAAGGGGGGGGCACCGTATATGAAACGCTGGCGGAGGCAGTGCATAGAGGCGCGTAGCGCCGATCAGTCCGCGCGAAGCGCGGAAAAATTTTTTCGCCTTCATTTTTCACTTCTCAGGATGGGCTCTCGTGGCACCTTCGCGCTTTGCACTGCAAGTT
The DNA here is from genome assembly GCA_963931865.1 of Axinella damicornis. Classification (NCBI taxonomy): domain Eukaryota; kingdom Metazoa; phylum Porifera; class Demospongiae; order Axinellida; family Axinellidae; genus Axinella; species Axinella damicornis. The sequence goes on from OZ007509.1 coordinate 7,702,541, forward strand.
CCAGATGTACGAGGATTGCAGGTCCCAGGGCCGCCATGAGCGCTTATTTCGCTCACGAAAGTAATACGTACGTACACGGAGGGGTATACTAGATCGTGGTCTCGTTCCCAAGCCGTTCGGTTTCAGGCAACGCACGATATTGCGAGCTGAGGAGGCCATGGCGCCAGGCCAGGAGTTGCAACGTAGCGGCAGCTAGCTATATAAAAAAATTTTTTTCTCTAGCCAGGGGGGGGGGGCACCGGCCCCCCTGGCCCCCCCCCTGGATCCGCCACTGGCCTCAACTGTTGCTCCGGCTTCACCTGCAGCTCCCCGATTGCGTCCGCTTTGACTGCTGCTCACCGATATTGCATCCGTCAGCTGTTCTAGAAGCTTCCAGCTAGCCCATGCCCAATGTTCTTGAACATTCTTCGCGGAGTTTGAGGTTCAATGGTACGAAGGTCGTGCGTCACTAGTTTAGTCCCGCCCCACGAACATCCCACTTCCGTTACACACACACAGACAGACAGACAAACACACGGTTAAAATCTTAATGTATTGATGATAGGCAACAGAGAGGCACGTTTTGGTGCCATTTATGGTGGCGTTTGGTATGTCAAGCTGTTGCCCTGGTCAACAGCTACACAAAATAGGGCATACAACAATCCCCTCTGCTACATGTAAAAACAGTTTTTCCTCTCTTTAATTATGCAATCTACTACAACCCCACCCGCATTCTGATTCTATCCAACTTGGAGATTTGAGTTTCGGGGATCGAAGTAGTACCATGATTCATCACTCTCTGAGGATACGTAGGAGGTGCATCAGCTCCTCAGCTATACCACCATGAGTACAAACATGGCTACTAGGGAGAGACCCAGCAAAGTATGGGACTACATTGTGATGTGGATGTTCTATTACTTTCGCTCGAATGTACTGTGCATGCTAGTCTCGGCCCCAAACCCAAACCAACCCCAACACGGATCGCTTCCAGTATCACGTGCGTGATACTGGAAGCGATCCGCGCTGGGGTTGGTTTGGGTCTGGGGCCGAGACTATGTGCATGCATGCGAGGGGTGTCAATGTAGCTACTGACTATCTCAATGCATTAAGTGCATGTGTGTGTCCGTGTGTGAGCAATGAAAGCAAGGTTTGGTGGCCAGGAGTAGACTAGTCATGCGTATGACCTTGTATTGTAATCTCAATAACTCATCACATAAAAGGCGTGGCACCTTATTCGAGTGCATGTGCGCCAGAGGCAAGAGCACACCAGATCATGGTCATATGGTTCATATATACATATACCACATTGAATTTTAATTAGGTGTACCAGTGATCTCGGTCCCAGACCCCAACCAACCCAGAGCGGATCACTTTTAGTATCACACGAGTTATACTGGGAGCGATATACGCACTGGATGATAGGTCTGGGAACAAGACTAGTGAACCAGTACATGTATAATGATGACTCACTGGGGTGTAAGCAAAGGCTTTCCAGTCGTGGTGGGTGAGGCAGAACTTGGAGTAGTGCAATTCAGAGCACAAGAATCGGCAGAACCGGCTCTTCATACAACTCATTTTGCACCCAGTGTGTTCTGCAATGAGAGATTGAAATCCAGACATACTTGGTAGCCCCACTGACCATAAGGTGTATAAGTAACCACCCAACTCCAACTGAACCTTTGTCACTGTGTGTAACTTATGCAGTACTGGCAAGGTATGGAGGAATTAGTCGGGGGGGGGGGGGGGGGGGGGGGGGGGGGGGGGGGGGGGGGACAAGTTCCAGTACTGTTGAAGAATTCTCTTTGTCTAAAGAATGTTGTTACACCCACATGTATAATTCTTTCTACAAACAATAATTAGCCAAAGTATGCCAAGGTAAATTATGTTCACACTAATATCATTCATGAGTACACAGTGGCTTAAGCCTTGTTCCCAGGCCATGCACTCTACTCCATGTGGCCTGGGAATGAGTCTAGGGATTATTAACCCTGTGCTCTTTTAGCCAACTCATAATTCTATTGTAGTGCTCAATGTAGTCTCGGACCCAGGCCCAACTAACCCCAGCACGGATCGCTTTTAGTATCGCGCGTGTTATACTAGAAGCAATACGCATGCTGGATAAACCGTCTGGGAATGAGACTATGCTCAATGTTGCTGTTGTATGCTGCCAACAGCTCTTCATCATGCCAGCATATGCTTCCGCAGCACTATTATCCTCAAGATTCGCCAAGGACTAACTGAGTGGGTTCATACAAAAACTGTCATGCACAAGAGAGCCTAAGAACTAGGCTATAGAATATACCGGTATGCATATCAATCATCACAAATAAGCCTGCACATACCCGCACCTATATAATAATACGGTTGTCATGTGTACGTCACGTTTCGAACTGAACATGCACAGTAGTATCATGCATTGCTGTTTCTGTAATACGTGAATTCCATTGTGTGAGCAGTGCACGATTGCAACACTACCATCTGGTGAGCGGAAGGAGGCGGAACATACGGCTGGTTGATGAGTAGGCCGAGTTGGACGTCTCTATGGACACTAATGTAGTTGTAGTCGCTCGTGTTTGGCCTAACTATGAACAGGCATTGAAAAGTAGATAAATGCTGCAACCATGTAGCCTCATTCCAAGGCCATTCCCACCGCCAGTATTTGATCGCTTGCGGTTCAGTTGTAGCTAAGGGGGTGTTGCTTGAAGGAATGTCAACTGAAAGTCATGACAACAATCTATGTAGCTGCAGTCTAGAGGCTTCAACATTCCACTTCCACTGGTCTGCAGGAAGGTAAGGGAGGGGATTCCAAGAACCGGCCACAGCTTTTGCTCGCTAGCAGCAGTTTTTAACAACAGTACAGCGTTGGAAAGTTCGAAGGTAGGGTATGCATGTTCGCTTACCATCATTTGGAAGTATCACTAGGGGAGCAAATGTGAGGGCTGTAAAGTGCCATGCCCAGAAATACCCTACTGTTCGGATATCCCCTCGCTTTCTTGGTGAAGCTTCCAGCGAAAAGACTACTTCCATTTTCTATTATAATATATCATGTGATAATTAGGTCATGGTGTAACTTTCTAGTTCTGATTGGACAAGCCTGTAGTGAGCCTATAAAATAGCGAGTGTACATGCATACATGAACCACCCAATTTGTCATAGAACGGCACAACTGCTTCGAGACTGAGCTGGTGATTCAAATACCAGAGGGCCGCTCACTGGCAGCTGAGGGAGGAGGGATTGGGACCTGGTTGATGATCCATGTGGTTTTGTTATTTTGTGTACCGCTACCGCTCACCAAGTGTAAACTCTGAACTCTGTTAATGTTCCAAGTCACTACTACTTCACCTGGGAACGGAATTGTCTGTACAAGAACTTGGAATCAATCACAAAGCGCGCTACATTTAAACAATTAACGACTACACATGTAGCTACGTTTGTGTACCTCCAGGGATTGTTAGGATCTGGTTAGAGAACGGTGGCCAAGATAGTATTCATTTGTGAGTGAATGCACACCATTGAGTATAAACTGTGGGAAACATGGATCAGCAAAGGCTTTGACAGTCCTATATGAGCATCACATTAGTTTTTCCAATCTCCCACTTCCTCAGTTATCTACGGGTGAGTGACTGAGCTGAGTGGCTGGATTGCATAAATGCATATAATTGTGTTTGTAACATACTAATCGATTTTCAGCCAACAGATGAGTTAGTGTGGTGCTGAAGCATTGGATTGTGCGAGTGTGGCATCCTGTATGGTTAGAGGTCAGCCCCACCCACCAAAATAGGTGTCTTTCCTGGCATCAATGCTTGGATGAGAGAGCACACGTGATGCACAGGAGAGAGAGACATGTGAAACTCTGACAGACTCTCATAGGGCCGACATCAGACCTGATCACTGTCACATGCCTGCAGCCTATTAATTCTTGGTGCTGCATGTGCTCCGATCCAATAATACCTGTCTGCCGAAGATCGATTGCTTACTCTACTTACGCATGTCCAGCAAAACTGCTGTGATACACTCACTCAAAGCATGTGGCTAGTGTTTAGCCTTGTTCCCAGGCCCCATACGAAAAATCAAATGGGGCCTGGGAACGGGGCTAGCTAAGGTAACGGAGGGGGTTTCCGGACAGTCTTTTAATTCCGGACACGGCATTCATGCCCCTCACATTCGCTCCGTTAGCAATTCTTCCGATTTACGCATGCATACCCTACCTTCGAACTTTCCAACGCTGTGCAGTTTTTGGCAAAAACTGCTCCTAGATAATGAAAGCTGGGGCCGTGTCCGGAAATCCCTTACTGTCCGGAAACCCCCGTTACCTTAGTGTTAGAATGCAGGACCATTTCTGAACAAGGTCAACCCATGCACTCAGGCTCAACCAAAGCATGCATGCTTGTGCTAGCTTTGGAATGCAGGACAAACATAGGTAGCACCTTTGCAGACGGTAGATAACTTTTGATGTTTGGAACACTGGACCAAGAGGGGAATTTGGACAAAATTAATGGGACGTGGAATATTGAACAATGATACAAGCTCTTGGTACTTTATCTATTGTAGCCGAAGGCACTCTCCTGCCATTCGAACAGACAATTAAACAGAACCTCCGCTTACCCGAAACCGATCTGGTCGACAAGCCGTTGCTGCTGACCTAGCTGGTAGCTCTTTCAATCGTAGACACAACCATGCACACGCCTTTTCGTTGTAGCCCCACCCATGTGCGTAACGCGTTACTGTGAATACCGGTATCTAGTAATTCGTTGGCATTCTGCTGGCATACCGAATACATAGCTGATTAACTGTTTGTTCTTATACGTGACAGTGAGCAAAATAAGAATGCATTATAATCAGTGGCCCACACTCGACTCCTACTGCATGTTCTATATTGAGTCTTTCCATCACGGATTCTGAGTCTCCTCCACTGTTTTCACCTCCTCACTCAGGTTCTTCTTTACTGCTAACTCGCCGTTGTTGCTCTTCTCTTCTGTACCGTAGTCTTGTGAACCGAGAGTGCCCACCTCCAAAAGAATGCCCGACTCCTGCTTTTGGCTATCATAAGCACCGCAGCATCGACGGACAAGATGAACGCACCCCACACGAAATACATACAGGATGTAGAACAGAAGATGAAGGATTGGAAGCCCCACGAGCACAACTATAACCACTATCGCTGCTGATGTTCCTGGGGAACTTCCGTAATCCAATGCGGAATAAATGAACGGTTCACCCTGGTCGTTCGTACCATTTGCAGCAAAGTAGACAGCAGAAAAAGTAACAAACGCAGCGCCAAACCCTTGCAGGTATATCATATGGTAGATTCGAACTGGAATGCCTGAGATCCACACATCCAGGAGGGATACGACGCCATTGGTGAGGTGAGAGTTAATGTTCAAACCGTCCAGCACACTTGTTGTGGGATTGTAAACTAGCGGCCAGTACAACAGCACCACCAAGATAGCACCACCTAAACCAACGGTGAAGAGAAACCAGTGGATCTTCTGGTACCAAGTTATTCCATCATTTCCAATGCCACAACATCCCACCGGTTTGCTAATCAGTAGTTCAGATGGTTTGCGAGGTTCTTTGGAGTCGACTGCAAACTTGTCCTTGCAGCAAAAGTTTACTTGGAAGAAGTTGGCAGTGGTAGAGACTGCTGCAGTGAGTAGATATGCTACCCACACAACGAGAGCCCAGTTGGTTAGGTAGATGCAGAACCTTGGCCCAGTTGCCTGCACACCAGCAACGACCAGCCACGCAGAGTAGTAGAGGGCCAGGACCCAGCGGTAGACCAGGAACAGCCATTGGACTTGCCATTTTTGTGGAAGCCACTGCAATTGTACAGAGAAAAGAATGTTGTATGTAGCATCAGTATATTGGAACAGAAATATTTACATGTTTACAGGACACTACGCAGACCACAGATCAGTTACCATAGTGAATCTAGCAATTCAAACAACGAGAATTAATCTCAAATACGGAATTAACAATTTATCTCGGAAAGGGGGACAGGGGCTCAAATAGTAGTGTATTACAATACACAGGCTGAGTATTATGGACGAGATTGTACTGTGGATCAGGCAGTGAGAAGCCGGACTTAGTGGGGCCTGAAGCAACAGGCCAGAGAGGTCACGACCAGGGATGGTACTACAAGAAAGCAGCTGACAGCGCAGCTACAAGTGCACAGGAGTACAAGAGAGAGTGAGTCCGAGACGGAGGAGATAACGGCACACACAAACGAGCCAGCAACGGCACGGCACACTAAGATGATTGATAACACTTTTGGCATAACACAAGAGCACGATCATGATCACAATAGACAGAGATTTGAGGGACAATATTGGGAGGCAGCTCACTCAGGCATAGTTGAGACACGTACATTCAAGGAAGAGAGAGCCGTCTCAAGAAACGGACTTGTGTTTGATGATGTGTGCATCTCCGAGCATCAAGATACATGGCATATACTTTAATACGATGCTGTCACTGATGAAGCCCGGGCCAGGGAAAAGTTTGAAGCAACAAACAGGCACCACCACGTGAGCCACCAATTGTCATGCACAGCAGCCGTTCCGTGCACCGATGCACTACAATATGTGGATGAATTACTAACTTTATTGCATTCCTTTATAAGACAGAAGTTGTGCACACTATATATATAGTAATATATGTACATACAAACGCTAGCTCAGTATCGGACTGCCACTATTAGTTGCATCACTATGCTTGGCAACAATGTGGGTGTTTGAATTTCAACAATTTTTCATGGAAAGGCGGCTGTTCAAACTGTTCTCGCTAGGCCTCTACCAGAGGGCACAGCTTTGGGCTTCTAATGTGCCCTTAGTGGACTGGTGTGCCCTTTGCCACCCTATTGGCTTAGATTACTTTTAGCAACCACTTGACTAAGCAACTTAAAGCAAGACTTCACAAGGTTTCTCAATGGTATGAATCTCATTATCTGGCCAGAACACTGGATCATCACAGAATCACTATGTACCAAAATGTCTAGCCTCGTTCCCAGGCCGAGTGGGAGGAGAAAAGACGATTGACATTTGATCATCTACATCATAGCTTTGTAATTCAGATGTAACATGGTTGAAAACTATACAGACGTTCCTTTGATCTTTGAGGAGGGCCTGCAACCAAGCTAATTACTACTCTCCTATCCTTGTTTGTTTAGATCACAAGATCACCAAATGTATACATGTTACTATTTCGTTCTTGGGATCATGACGGTGATTTACGGTTGTTATGACATCTTCCTTTACTGTGTACCGTAGTCTCATGAAATAGCGCCCACCCCCCACTTTTGGCTCAATTTCCTGTATAGTGTCAAAGTTTACTCGAAGCACTACACTTATTACCCCGCGCGCGCATGCGCGAAGCGGGGTTAAGCAATCGGTTTTGTCTGTCCGTCGTCTGTCTGTCTGTCTGTCAGTCGAAAAAATTTGAAATCTCGCCACATAAACCAGCTAAATGGGGTCAAACAATAGCAAATAGCAAAAAACTGCTCTATGTGTACCTGACTGAAGTCAAGGCGCTCCTTTTCGCTGTATTTCGGCTATTTCCTACTTTCATAACTATTCATAACATTGGCTCCACCTCTTCGTGACCTCAGAGTCCCATCAAGAACAGGACACGCAGCGCATTTGGAAACTTCATGATTCGAGATGACCGCTAGGAAACAGTGTTTTCTCACGATCTATGTACTTCACAGACATCATGGCTATTGTTTCGGCTGTTTTTTCCAGCTATTTCCTATTATTCGTAACATTTGGCCCCACCTCTCCAGCTTCATAATATGTTGTATATACGGTAAGCGGTCACTCCCACACCTTGGATATGGGCATGCACTGTATACGCGATCGCCGCCCTGTTCGATGCGCATCGGCCGGCAGAGATGTCACGTCGATTGTAGCTGCACTGCATGCATTCTGGCCTGTGGACGTTCAGCGCGGGGTATGTGTTCTATGAACACCTCTAGTTAGTCTGTGTATCGTGTCTTATATGATCTATGGTGTCTATGTATGTTGGATTGCCCATGAAGATGACTGTTCACACGGACCTCAACAAACATTTGATGGCAGTGAAGACGATGTGGTGAGCAGTCATATCCCTGAGATTGACAGTGAGCATGCAGAGCAAGACGACAGTGCTAGTGACTCCAGCAGTGTAGACGTGATGGGAGGGCTCTGATGCATGCACGCTTGCTGCTACGTAAACGATGGTGGGCGCTCTTTCAGGGTTGAATGTGGAAACACTCAAAAGAGTGCCCATCCCCCTGTTCGGTGAGCATGTAAGGTGCACTGCCCATGGATTCCCTTTGCGTGACTACGGTAAGTGCATATCCCTTTCACTCTGATCTTTGATGTGTTCTCAGGTGGAGCATACCAGAAGTGACACCAGCCAGAATTACAACATGAACTGATTGCCTAATGTCATTGTTAGGATGCATATACCATCGGCATCCCATATCCAGATGTGTCACCTGTGGGATACCGATTGGGTACTTTTGTCCTCCAACTTAGCAAACACTTCATTGCCTACGTCACACATTCAAATACCAATGCTATTCACTAACCAACCTAGTACATATAGCTCTCCATTTGCATTGGAATACCCTCTTACTGATGAAAATGAGTCTGTCAAGTTTTTTTGCCCTTCAAGGAAGTAAATAAAGCTACTTTGCGAACCCTGTTGCAAGCGACAGTTCAGTATTACAATGGTGGGAATCCCCGAGGGTGAGGGAGGAAAGGGTGGTGCCCCTAAGAATACCTGTAAAGACCATGATGTGTGCATCAGGTCATCACCTCCGTACAATTGTTCCAAGTTTTCAATAATTTATGGCTGAAGTAATCGTGCCGTTTAGTAGCCAACGCGGGTAGTGCCACAGTGGACAGTAGAAAGATACCTAGCCTCGTTCCAAGGCTCTTGTTCTCAAGAGCGAGAGCCTGGGAACGGGGCTAGTAGATACCAGCGATGGTTACATACCAATCCAGATCAAAGTCTCCACTCAACAGCTAAGGCTCTTGCCTCTCTTCTGGACATTAATTAGTGAGGGTTTACACCAACAATCTCTGGTGTCTGGGCTGAGCCTCAGAATATTGCAAAGGCTCAGAACACATAGAAGCTCAGAACACACACAGCCATCCACATGCTGTTTGTCACTATGACCCAAATACACGTACTGCATCAAAAAGCAAACAGAGAGATCTGGCAGGTTTGTATCGACCTCAGAAAACGCCACGACAGCTCTCAGGGAAAATGACCAACAATCTGTTCTCCTCTCTTCACACTCACAGCGAAACAGTCACGGCCCTCGAGGGCTAGACAAAGTGCTTCGATCGATCGCTGACCATTCAAATACTATTATAGCCGTGGCTACTAAAACAAGGGCAGCGTTTATTTCGTTCAGCCCTTCTGGAGGTGTGGCTATTATTCAAGGGTGGTCACTAATCAAGGGCGGCTTTTGATCGCGGAAATATGGTATACAAATCAGCTAAAAAGAGCACAGGGCTATTCCCACAAACCACCGCATGCACATGAATCATAATAGGACCATACATGCTTAATCAAACCAGTTAGGAGCATTGGAACAGAGCATAGTATAGTCATATGCACTCCCAGGGAAATTCAACCCCAGTCTACAGGGCCATTGTTTGGCCAACATAAAGCAACTAATTCTATACCGTATCATGTATGGTCAATGTGTACATCACTTTCATAATCATGTGCTTTTACTACATTTTCCCACACCCAGGGGCTCATTAAATAGTGCTTTGACCTGTATGTCAGTATTCTGTAAACGATTATGGAGTCACTTTAATATGGATCTCTTAGTGCTACTCACGTGACCCTCAACGAATCAGACGCCTCAGAATCTTTGGAGCATTAAATCGCTTATTGCACACTTTAGTGTGCATTATCTAGACAATGCACAAGTGGGTGTGGTAGATAGAGTCACAATTCTGCACAGGATGCATGGCTTCAAGTTAGGAGCGCTTCAACACCTGCGTGAAGTGGAAATAATGGTATGTTTAAGTAATATTTATATACCACTTTGCCGTGCATTACGGGTTTTAGTGCACGAGGGCAATCTAGTTAACGCTCTTGGGCAATGACCATCCATACAGAGGAGAAAAGAGAATGGAGGCTCTACATGGTCAGAAGACTTGTTTTCTAAGCCCATTTGTGCAAAGGAGGTGAGAAATTGCCCACCCAGTGCCAACCAAGGGCTTCTACAGCCAAGCCCAGAAGCAGCCATGTCACGTTGGCCAAGTGCTAAACCCACCCACCTCTCCTTGTCCCATCCTTTCCGCTGACACAGAACCTAAGGACATTGCTGGAAGTGATATCACAAGTTGAAAGTTGCATGACACACATACATAACTATAGGTGCTCAGCAATTAAAGCGTGTGCTACTTTTTATTATGGCCAACTGCTGATTTTTAACAGGGCATGCATGCACGATGAGATAGCTATAGGGCCTACTGATTCTGCATGCATGCAGAATGAGATACCATAATTATAAGTTGTGGCAGTAATATAAGAAACAGGGTGTGGTCAAGTTGTATAATTAGAACAGGGCTAATTGTTGACTTCCACGGAACTTTTCTCAGTGGATCTCTGGTCTGTGAGTTATGTAGATAGTACAGTATTTTGACACTTCTATTCTGATCGAACTAAGCCTTCAACGAGGCCTTCACTGCTCAAATTGCTGGACAGACAGACAGACAGACAGACAGACAGACAAACCAATCACTCTACCCCTGCTGCATGCATGTGCACGGGGTAATTATGTGTCTATACCAAATAAACGGTTAATGGGGAGGCAAATAGCATGCTATTTCATGAGGACTCTGGTACCAGGTATGGAAATATGGCCAAGCAGCTGTCTTTGAAAGGTTGCCGTTATTTTGCAGGCACTCTGGAACAGTTTTCACTACAACAACATTGACCAAGATCTCTTGGACTGCAATATAGGTCTATCATGTCAATGCACTAGATTATATGCATGCTCAGCATGGACACAGTTACTATAAGTTGGTATACATTACATGGGGAATACTTAGACATACCAAAATCATATTAGATCTTTTCTACTGCCATACACAGTACAAATCATAGTCGCTGGACACTATGGTGCAAATAAAGTTTTACAATTTGCCAGAATAGGCTGTATTATAGCCTTGTTCCCAGGCCATGTGAGTAGTGGCCTGGGAACGAGGCTAGCTCAATTAGTGACACCTACCGGGGTATAGGTGAAGGCTCTCCAGTCTTCGTAGCATAGGCAGAATCTGGAATAGTGGAACTCTGAGTGCAAGTATTGGCAGCACTTGTTAGTCGTCGCCATGGCTTGTCAGTCTAGATCTGCAGAATGATAGAAAACACATGGACGATCTGTACAAGAACCACTCCATTAGTTTGAGCATAGAGCACTATACAGCCATGTTCCCAGGTGAATGGAAACTAAAAAAGCATAGGGAGAGCCCAATTTATCGTGTGTAAAATGTACCACATGCAGAGAATTCCAGGACAAATTGGACAGCAAAAGGAAGCAGTAAATGTACCAAATGCACAATTAGCGGGAGTGGATTGCTGCATGCATGGACTCTGCATTGAATGAGCATCACATGCCCAGTTAGCCTAATTCCCAGGCCCACACCGTTTTCGAATTCATGCAACAGAAATCGGTGCGGGCCTGGGAACAAGACTAATACATGAGGTTGACAGAGGTCACTTCATTGCATGCACCTGTGGCTGAGTGTAATGCAAAGCGATTGTACTACAGTCCAACACACAACTCTGTCCACCCCCGTTCCCTATAGACCCATTGCAGTTACGTCACATTTTCCGTGGAATTTCCGTATACTATCCGGAAGCCGCCATCTTGGTGTACTGAAATACATTGGCTTTATATGCAGTATCGATCAAAACGTGTCCTGCGTTACTGGTAAGCGTTTTATTAGCCTACGTAGCAGTCACATTTCATCCGATTGAACACATACTAGAAGCATTGTTGGTTGTGTTTAACGAGATCGCCATAGAAGCTGCTATCTCCAAAAATGCTAAATAGCCGCCATGTTGGTGTCCATTTCCGTATTCTTGAATTGATGACGTTAGCTGCAACGGGTCTATACTCTAATTTTACCTACCACAGTAGCCTTCAACTCAGGTATATACTGTAAAGGTATTTACATTCACTGGTTGTATACACAGCAGCAACCATTTGTACATGTGTAGGGTACAGCTAAGTACTTGTGGTGAGAAGCGTGGTAGATAATTGTCTAGTGCACGCAAAATTCTTTGGCAGTCCGAAATTAATTAATGGGCTAGCTGAAAGGCTATCAAATTTAGTGCCTGTACTTAAGCTAGCCTTACTCCCAGGCTTTCTACACCTCCAGCTTTTGATCGCTTGCAGTAGGCGAAACTTCAAGTGATCAAAAAACTCAAGGTGTAGATTCAAGAAAGGCTGGGAACGAGGCTATACTTAAGCTCCATTGAAGAATATTGGGGTTTTTTTGCCTGTTACTTGCAAGCGCTAGTAATACTGAACTACACTCACAGGCTATTAAATTGCATGGCTTCTGATCAATTAACGCTACTTTGCTGTGCAAATTGCTGTGCAAACACATTACTGGTCAATAAGCAAAAAAGGCACATAGCAACGATGTCAAATCAGAGCACCAAACAGAGAAAGAGGTTGTTTTTCTTGTTACTCTAGAGAGCTGTTATCTCCGTCTACTGTTTTTCACCGAGCACGGCGAGCAGGAATCAAGACATAGTTTTGTGAAGGTGTTGGACTCACACTTAATGCTGCTTTGCGATTTTATTAGTTGCTTTCAAATTCTGAAGCGAGCACAAGGATTCGGGCTTGCATGTGTCACCAGACACTCTCCCCTCATGGGTGGAGTCTGGGTACGACGTACATCTAGCTTTCTGCCACCCTTGTCTCAGCAGTATGATTCGAGCAATGGCAGTGAATGCGCAACAACAAGCAGCTCTTCTTGAACACCTGGGCTGTAACATTTGATTATATGATCAACTCCACCTTGGAGTCAACAGAGATTAGCCCTGTTTCTTGGCTGTATGTTTGCCACGCAAGCTTAACTATAAGTACACATGTAAGTGACCACACTAGTAGTAGTACATGCAGTACTAGAATACCAGGAGCTTCAAATCAAACTGTGTGCATGTTGACTGACTGGCTGACGGTGTAGCTAGTTGGTGCCCCCTTGAATGAATCTTGTGAAGCGGTCTAGAAAGGTCATGCAGCATCTATAAAGGTTATAGTCATGCATCACTTGCACTTACTTGCGATCACACATCAAGAATAAGCGAACTTCTCCGAGAATTCTTGGAAGCGCGGAATTACCGGTACTCAGTTACAGAGCCTTCCTTTGTCCTGTCGCGCCACAATGCACTTCACATTTGATCCCAGACCCTACTGCATTATCGTTTCCGGGGTGGGAGGGGGTGTATCTAGCTGCCGCTAGTTATAAAGCGCTAATAATTTTATTCACGATTCGCACCTACTCGAGATTCGTGCAATCCAAACTAACTACGTACACTGCATGACATGCCATGATGTGGCAGTGCGCACACCACTTGTACCTCAGCAGCCATACAAACCAAAGACAACACACCACTAATTGAGTTTGTCAACTTATTAAAATTAATATCCTCTGAAATGTTGAGGAGTACATGCTAAAAGCATGTGCCCCTGCAGCTCACGATCGCTTCATCATCCTGCATGGTGTAATAGTTAGGTCTGGGACTATAATGTGCTATATTGGGTCATGGAACCAAAGTTGCATACATGTACGCAAAGCTTGTTTAGAGTCGTGTCCAGGAAGATCATGCCCATGCAAATGACCTCACAATCCAAATCGTACCTTGTACACTTATACTCCTACCACTTCCAGACTTGATTATTGACGATAGCTATATTGTATGCACGATAGAACAAGGGCTGTATAGAAGACTGTGGTCCTGACATATGTTGTCTCCCTAGATAGTTGTCTAGCTAGGCTAACTCAGTAACTGTACATTCATCCCTATAGCCTCGTTTGGTTCGGGGCCAAGACCACGCGGCCTGGGAACAATTAAGGCTAATCCATCCCTGCGCCAGGCAATGACATGAACTTCGAGTGATGTCCAGAGTGCACCTGTACCCTTCTGTGGTAGCTACATTTCTATAATTATAATATTGGTCACCTTTTCCAAACCGACCCCAGCACAGATCGCTCCCAACGTGAGATACCGAAAGTGATCCGCACTGGGGTTGGTTTTGGTTCGGGGCCAAGACTATCGGCCAATAAGCCCTAAATTGAATTCGCACAATCATGAACCATGCAGACATGCATAGAAGAGGTTGTTTATATCAAACTGTATACTAGTTGCAATGGGGGTAGGTCTATATTTAAGCTAGAGCCTGCCCTAGCTCCCATTAAATTTTGACTAAGTCTCGACCAATTATTAACAGTTTGATTCCCGTGGGTATTTACAGCCAGTATCTCCAGTGGGTTGGTCGCCAATTCACAGCAACCAACCCACTGCAAATACTGTCCATGGTGAGAAAAATCACACGCATCTGTTGACAATTTACAGCATAGGCTTCAATGCAAGGATAGCCATAGTAATTGAACATGACACAATGACTCCAGGTTTGTGGGACTAGGTCCCCTCCCCAGGTATTATGTGTGGGTCTGGGAAGAAAAAAAAACAACTCAAAAACTAAACCAGATGTCTGTCTATAGCTTTGCCCTAGGGGGTGCAATCTCATGGCTCCTGCACCCTGGGATGGGTTTCTCTACCACTTCCCTCCACCAGGACGGCCTCTCCAGGGCCTTAGGTCCGGTCACCATTTCCTGGTACAAGTTTTTGTAGGCCTGCAGGATAAACAGTGTGTGTAGTAACACTCATGTATGTAACTAACTGTTCAGGGCTCTGGGTAAAATCCATTCCTAACAGGGGTTGTTTTCATCCGCAACAAAATGTTTATGAATGGAAAACACGAACAGTTTAACTCTGGCGATGTGATTCATTTTTGCTCTAATGCTTAATCTCTGAAGCTAGCCTCGTTCCCAGGCCATCTCCCACTCCAATTTAATGACCACCTGATGGAAGAGTTCAAAGGTCACATATGTGGTCATGAAAGCAGAGTGGGAGATGGCCTGGGAACGAGGCTATCAATGTAGATACGCATTATTCTTGAAACTGTGCTGGCTCAAGCCTAGATTTAATCTGACACATGTTGTAGTTGTACAAAGCAGGATAAGATCTGATGGCTATTTGGGAGAACTTAGCCTCGCTCCCAGGCCTCAGCCTCGCTCCCAGGCCTCAGCCTCGCTCCCAGGCCTCAGCCTCGCTCCCAGGCCTCAGCCTCATTTGCAGTGTGAAAAGCTGGGGCTACGGCTCAAACTAAAACAAGAGCCATGAGAACTACCGTGGATGTGACTGTGATCAAAACATATGCGTGTTGAAAACGTCTGAACACACCTTCATGACTTTCTGTGCGAATTTGAAGTACGTGGTTAACCTCGTACCCAGGCTCATGGGCACAAGGCTAGCACGTGGTTAGCCTTGTATCCAGGTTATCATAAGACATGGCTGCAACCATCATATGCCCAGACAGAACCCTAACAGTGCTAACGTATAATATAGTGCAACCAAGGTCATTGATCACAGAATTATCCCAATAGAGTTGGAGGAGGAGCAATAACTCCTGGGATAGTCCACAAGTGGGCCTTAGAGCACAGTGCAAATTGAGGTTGTTACGGTGACACCTAACCTTTGACTAGGAATTACATCTCCATATTAAAACTCTTTAGGGCCCAAATTTCTTTCTCTAGGTCATTTTCAGTCTATAGAACACTTAAACATACCCTAATTTCTGTTCCCTGCGCGTTGCTGGGCTCGAAACTGCTCACACAGGTAATTTCAGCTATACTAAGCGTATACGTGACTTAACCACACCCACCAATTAACGGACTTGCAATCAAGTCTCCCGAGAAATGGCAACCTGCTGTAGCTGAAAAACGGGCGATGTTTGCTGGAAATGGAGGCCCTACAAAGCCAGACGGCTACTTTCTGACCCCATTTATGCCAAAAACGATGGAAATGGCCCTCCCAGTGCCGACCAAGACCTTTCTACCGCGGAGCCCAGACACGGCCATGCTGTTTGCACCCTCCGGGTGCACCCACCCACCTCCCCTTGTCCCGCCCTTTCTGCTGTCGCAGAACCTATCTCCCAAGGACATTGCTGGAAGTCACATGATGAAGCTGAAAGTATATGACGACTTTTGGCGCTATGGGCCCTAAATTGTCAATTACAGCACTGCATCAATATAACACACTACTATTTTAGAGACACAGATATACCTCTCCATTGCTGCTGCCAATGGGAGACTTCAGGATGAAGTCAGGGGGCGCTATCACATCCACCAGGGACACAGCCTCGTTCTTCAGCTGCAAGTGGCCAGTAAAGGGGAGAGTTAACAGTGATGTACGGCATGTGTCATTACACTATTCAATGTACCTACCAACCAAGCTTGTGAATAACGTATATACCGACATAGCTAGTGTACTGCGTCCAATACAGGATTTATTGCACAAGGGGTGGGTATGTAGCATGAGGTGAAGCCTCATTCTGTACATGTACACGTATTTGCCTCAAGACACTGCCCTGAGTGCAATAGCTCTTGTAGTGGACAAGACTTGTGGTAAACATACAGTGCTGTACTTACCAACAACCACAGCCAATACAAATAAATAGGCACTGCACAGCTAGGCGAGTGAAGTACAATGTAGTAACGAGGTGTGGAAGTATTTTGAGAAGTTGCCGGAGACTGAGTGTATGCTATGATCAATGAGCTAACCCACAATGGAGGCACCTCCGAGGCTTGAAGGCTTTAGAGTTTCGAAGACTTCAAAGGTTGTGATAACAAGGAACATTCGTTTAGCCTAAATTATGCACATGTACCTCACTGCACAATGTGAGGATGGAGTCTTTCAGTAGCTTGGAATCTTGGGACCTGCTGAAGTAGCCACCTGCAGTGGGTAGATTGGTAGATGAAACACATACATTATCACACATTGCAAAGCATTAAATTTGTAACCCAATCTTGCTGCCAGGGCTGCACATGACTCATTTCCTGTTAGAGTCAATAACAGGTACTGCACTTCCTACACCTGGCCACCCCGGTAATTTGTGGAGGCATCTGGTGTCAGCGTGGAATGACTGGGTGATTCCTCCCAGGCTTCCTAGCCTACCTAGTTCCCAGGCCCCGCCCAGCTTTCTGTCGCTTAATTGCTGTATGGTTTTCTGTACAGCAAGCAACGAAAAGCTGAGTGGGGTCCTGGAAATGAAGCTAAGGCCTTCCTTCTGAGTTTCTCCAAAGCTGTGAGATAGAATCTGGGATGGAAAGCCTGGGTGTGAGGCTAGAACGTACCCTGGTAGAGAGTGCTGATGTGTTTGCTGAGGCTCCAGAGGGCGTACAGGCTGCACAGCCTGGACAGCACCAGCCTCAGTCCTCCTTCCTCAGGGGCTTCAGAGACAAACATTCCAAACCTTCGGATCACTGTATGCTGGGGAGAATCAGTACAAACTGACGTCAATCTGAAGTACGTTCCACAGCAAACACTACCCGTAGATGTGGGACTGGACAGGCATTGTCACCATCAAAGTAGCCCCGTTCCCAGTCCATGCTCTCTCCTCCCACGCAGCCTGGGAATGAGGTTACCATCAAAGTTGCTCCATATTTGCGCCATCTGCCTACCCACTCGGGTGTGGCATGGGACCACTTCACCTCTGAAGACTACACTTCATTGGCTCTCCTCTACACAGGAGAACCGCCAAAACAGCCTGCTTGATTCAAAAGTTCGAGTGGTCCCACAACAGACTCGAACCAGTGGGCGGATGGCGTGAGCAAATTTGATGTTGGCACTTCTGCACCTACGGGAGGTTTCTCCTGTGTTGTGCGTGCAGCATAGACACAAAGTGCCATTGTATTCAAGTACCTATGTTGCTTTCCTCTCCAAACATTATGGTGTCAACTGGTTACATACTGTTGTGAGTGCAACTCGAGTACATTATGAATTACTGGACACCATCAGTTCTAATACAATGCAGGTGCGAAGTACAACAGGACCACACAATGTAGAAACACTGGACTTGTACCAGCATGTTGTCAAGTCAAAACAAACGCTTGGCAGCTAGAACAATTAATCTGATAGAGTGTACCAGAGCTATGATTATCAATGTAGCAGGGAACTGTGCATTTTCAAAGCATCTGATACCCCTACAACACTATGGTAGCACCAATGGCTTCATCATTGGGGGAACATTGATAACATCATGCACACACGAGTGTGATGTAACGACTCCAATCATACATAAACATTATGCATTATGTACACCAGTCGTAGCATGATGCTGAAGTGTCTACAGGAGTTAATATGCAGTTACTACCCATGAATCCACTCATAGACTCTGCTGGAGATACTCAGGAGCTATTTGCAACACTGATGCTAGCAAGGGGGGGGGGGGGGGGGGAGCCCCCAAAGCTATTTCCCTCAAGACATTTCACAACCAAAATGAATTTCAGCAATACCAATTACTCTAGAATGCTCTGTGGTAAAGTTGCCTGCCCTAATGCATATGGTAGAATGCATGGCTATAAGTACCTCCACAATGCCTCAGAATCAATCAGAGCATCTATATTTCTGGGGGCGGGGGGGGGGGGGGGGGGGGGGGGGGGGGGGGGGGGGTAGACCTCCCTAGTGGGGGCATGAGTCCCCCCCAAACTCAACATCCTGTATGAACCCCTGGACTGTGGTTACCAACTCAGAGAGGGCAGTGGGCAGACATTACTTCTTACACTCAGAATCCATTTACGATAACTTCGATCCAGGTGGGTAAAAAACTTCTGGCAGCTGCCCACTATTATTATTATTTCATATGAAATATACAAAAATAGTCAGCCCACTACCATCAGCTCACCTCTATGAAGACCAGCGCTAGGGTGTGGGTGTGGTACACCTGGCTGTCTTCCTGGGCAAAGAAGGCACTCTGTAGGCAAAACAGGAGAACAGACATAAACACACCCACGTGCACACGCCTCATGCTGTTAGGCACAAGTGGGGGAATATACACACTCCTTCAGTAAGTAAAGTACGTACGTAGGGGGGAGGGTGCCGAACAACGACTGGCTTGCTGAGCTCGACTACTAGGTCAGTAGTACATAGTAGGTAGGAGTAGTCAGAATCTGCCAAAGTTAGTGACCGAGATGCAATAATTTTAATCACACAATGTTTCAACCTGGGTAGGTCTTCCTCAAGGTGGGCAATTTTAATCACGCAACGTTTTCGACCTGGGTAGGTATTGGGTAGACCTTGAGGAAGACATACCCTGGTTGAAACGTTGTGTGATTACATCTCGGTCACGAACTTTGGCAGATTCTGACTACTCCTACCTGCTATGCACTCCTTCAGTAGTACTTGTAGAGAGATTGAGAGATCAACACGGGTTGGTGGTCTCTGCCCATTCATGAGGCACTGTATATACATGTATAGTACGGCCACAGTGATTGCCACAGCACTGTGGTGTGTTCATAGTACTGTAGGGTCTCAACAATTAGTCGACCATTGATGGCATGATCTAAAGTGGTGCTCAGAGAAGGTATGAGTTGTGAAGGAAGAACAAACCCTTTACCAGAAAGAGAAAGAAATGATTTAGATAGAGAAACTCGTAACAGTATGGAATTGACAGGCCAACTATCAGTTCTCCAAGGACACAAACGCAGTGTTACATGTAGGTTTGAATGAAGTCATTCCATCAGTCCTCTACGACCTACACACACATGACACATACATGGGACTGGAGGTAGAGTAGAAGTAGATTGCAGGATGACGAGGTTACTATAGCAGGCATTAATTATTATGTACATCGAGGGGCAACCGCACTCCTGGTATTCTGAGGTACGTACATGTAATTTGCCATCAGCACTGAGGGAATTAGCTTCGTTCCCAGGCCTCCCATGCGGCCTGGGAACGAGGCTATGAGGGAATGTACAGTGCACACTACTCATAGCAGCATGTATGAATATCCCTCACTCTTTCTACTGAAGAGCTAAACCAGCTACAAGTGAAGACAGATGAGGTACCATCCTGTTTCAGGCAGGCCAGATCCTAGGACTGGAAATGCCACCTGGACATTAGCCATAGCTGATCTACACATTACTACCAACCTAGTCTCGTTCCCAGGCGGCCTGGGAACGAGGCTACTATCAACCTACTGCCAGTGGAGTTTATTGCTGCATATGTACCTTCCCTGCAGCCAGTTCCTTCTCGAGCTTCCTCTGACTCTCCACCCACAGATAGCACAATAGCCATTCATAGGCAGCCAGGGCATCTGGTGTGTGTTTGGGAAGGAATAGGGGAGGGAGGAGGGGGAGGGGAGGGGGAGGGGAAGGGTGAGAGGGAAGGGGAGGGGAGGGGGAAGGGTGGAGGGGAAGGGGGAATGGGGAGGGGGAGGTAGGGGGAGGGGAGGGGAGGGGAGGGAGAGGGAAGGGGAGGGGGAGGGAAAGGGTAGGGGGAAGGGGAGGGGGAGGAAGAGGGGGGAGGACGAAGGGGAGGGGGATGAAGAGGGGGAGGATGAAGGGGAGGGTGTTTGGGAGGGGGAAGGGGGAGGAAGAGGGGGAGGGGAGGGGGGGATGAAGGGGAGGAGGGGGGGAGGGGTAGGGTGGAGGGGAGAGGGGGAGAGGAATGAGGAATGGAAGGAGGGAAATGAGGAGAAGAGAAGAAGAAAGGCAGGGAAGAGTGGGAGGGAGGGGCAAAACAGGGTGGGAGGATGGAAATGGGGGAGAAGGAAATAGAGAAGAGTGAGTGAGTGAGTGTTACTCCAATACTGAACATAACGAACGTTGGTAACCCCCGCTGACCTTCATGGGTGACGGTCCTGGTGCCTGGTCTGAAGCTCCTCCTGAGGACACTCTTGTAGCTGTCCAGGATGTTCACGCTACCCAGTGGAGAGGTCACCACTTTGCCTGCAGGGAATACCATCTTCACATACACATGCAATACCACACAGCGTCACATTCGCTAGCAGGTAGACAGTGAATGGAGACTCCAGATACTTTGCCATCATTTTTGTCTTGAGAAGAGTGTTGTGGAGTGGTTCC
This sequence comes from Axinella damicornis, assembly GCA_963931865.1. Taxonomy (NCBI): domain Eukaryota; kingdom Metazoa; phylum Porifera; class Demospongiae; order Axinellida; family Axinellidae; genus Axinella; species Axinella damicornis. Next base: position 7,723,687 of record OZ007509.1, read on the forward strand.
AATGGAGTGGTCGAGCTCAAGAAAGCATGCAGGAAAACATGCTCGTGTCTAGACTGCACATGTGTTCAGAATGTTTATTCTCACCCACATAGGATCTACAAGGTCTCAACAGTCTGCTATGCCCAAGGTATACTTTGGAGGGGTAAATTACATGTAAAGGGCATGTTTATGATGATGAAAGGAGGTTTGCTCAACTGAAAATACAGGTAATGCTGGATGTGTGTAGAGAGCTAATTAGCATGATTAAAAAATCACTTTCTTAATACCAGGGTAGCCTAATTCACAAGGTCAGGGTATGGGGTTTAGGCAGGTTTCTTTGGTGGAGGGGGGGGGGGGGGGGGGGGGGGGGGGGGGGAGCATTTGCCCCCTTGGAAATGTTATAGTATGCTTATGGGCCACATGGTTTGCCATTGCTTATGTCCACTCAAGATGGTGGCACTTCATGACAGCTGTAGCTAGCCATACAGGTTGCTGGACACAGTGTTCACACTAGGCCTTCAATGCACAAGAGGACTTAAGTTGGAACTGGTGGCAAAAAGTATAACGACTGACCTGCTTGCTTCTCAGCAAACCAGCTGAGGAGGTAGTTGGCTGTCTGCTGCAGGAGAACATTGTTGTCCCCCTCATAGGTCAGATTGGGGTCGTGGTCATTGCGTAGGGCACCCAGGCGATTGACTTTTGGTGAGGTGTGTGTGTGTGTGTGTGTGTGTGTGTGTGTGTGTGTGTGTGTGTGTGTGTGTGTGTGTGTGTGTGTGTGTGTGTGTGTGTTGAGTGTGCATGTGTTGGGTGTGTGCATGTGTGTTGTGTGTGTGTTGTGTTGTGTGTGCGTGTGTGTTGTGTGTGTGTGTTGTGTTGTGTGTGTGTGTGTGTGTGTGTGTTGAGTGTGCATGTGTTGGGTGTGTTGTGTGTGTTGTGTGTGTTGTGTGTGTTGTGTTGTGTGTGTGCATGTGTGTGTTGTGTTGTGTGTGTGTGTGTGTGTGTGTGTGTGTGTGTGTGTGTGTGTGTGTGTGTGTGTGTGTGTGTGTGTGAGTTCCTTTACATCACAAATGTGGTGCCCCATCTGGCCAGAAGAGGCAGAGTTATTACATTGGAATGTTCATGAGGAACTAACTTTGTTGCATGCACATGTAACCTCGTATCAGTGTTACTGCAAGTGAGCAAAGACGACTTTGTGTATTGTCAGCGTTGTGGAGACACAAGAATGAACGTACACAGCAGGTTTGGCTGTCCAGCAAATTGCTTTGGGTGGCACTGCACAGCACGCCTGCACAATTTGTGCATGTACATGAATGCGCTTCTGCCCAAACTCTATATATTTCCGTGATGGGAGTTGGGGAACGAGACTAAGGTGGTACATGGCTGAGAGGATCACAGCTAGCCCACCCAATCAATGGCAGTGACGACCATGCACCTATCGGCTTGTCAACACGAGCACATGATGACATCATCGTCACTGCGGCGCAATGATGATGTTGTCATCATGCGCTCTCGACCTAGCTCAAAGAGGTTCCTACCTGAGAGGTATCCGTGCCCACCGCAGGCCTCCCTGCACTCCTGGATGCCATCTCGAGCTACGAATCCTGCCAAGGACTTGCAGGCACACGAAATGGCATGGATCTCCCTGCCCAGCTCTGCCTGCAGGAGAAAGTGATACTATACATGTACACAGAAACTATAGTTTCTTCATTACAGTGAACAGGTATGAACAGCATGTTGAGTAACAGAAGTCAGGTGTTCGGGGGGCAGGACTAGGCTAGCAAGGTGTGGAACCTTTGTACTTACGTACTTGACCTTGACCTTGCACTAGTGTGACACCAATGCTCTTTGCCAGGGACACTATTGCACCAGGCTGTCAGTGCGTCGGAAGGAGCGAGAGCTCACAAAGCTGCTGAACAGAGAACTGTCGTGCACTGCTCACACGAATACCATGAGGAGGGTGAGAGCTCGTCACATTTTGCACTGGAATATGTCCAGTGCCAGGATAATGTGCGAACACAATCGGGGACAACAGCTGAAGCGAGCAAAGCTGCTTGTAACTTTTAATTTTGCAATGGTTATGAATGCCAGAGAGAGGGATAAATATTTTAAAATTTTGAACTGACTGGACTTTTGGACTCAAGGCAGCCAGCAGTATTATGTGCAGAACTCATGCAGCCACTGATTCTCTCACCTCAATTTCCCTCTCTCGATCTCAGCATTCATAATCATCACATAATATTATTACACTGCATGTGAGCCCCACATTGAGTTTACTGGAGATTACAGTTTACTAGGAATTACTAGAGTACTGAAGATTACTAGGGATTACTAGAGATTACTAGAGATTACTAGAGATTACTAGAGATTACTAGAGATTACTGGAGATTACTGGAGATTACTGGAGATTACTAGAGATTACTAGAGATTACTGGAGATTACTAGAGATTACTGTGCAGAGCAGTCATTACCACAATGGGGCAGAACACATACCTGCCTCTCGCCCTTCTCCCCTACCACCATGGCCACACTGAAACTGACAAAGTCAGCGAAGAACGTATAGATAAAATGAAGGAGGGCATACTCTGCAGCCAGGTATGGGAAGAGACGCCATTGCTGTAGGATGGTTACAAATGTGTAATGGTCATAATTATGTGAATGCATACCGGTATCCAACAAATACATTTTCTCAGAGATGGTCATATGCTCCACGGGGTGTATTATATACAGGGTTTCATATGGGGTTGGGAGTGGGGGAGGGTGTTCCAAGATTAGATTCAACAACTATAGATTTAATTCAAGTTGAAAATGGTTTGGAAATCAACTTTAAGGGAATGTAGGGGGGCATGCCTGCAGACCCCCTAGTGATCCGTCCGCCTTGGGGCAGTCAGGGCGTCTTCCCTCACACGCTGTAACGTACCAGCAGCCAGCAATATTCCCAAGATAGTATTGTAAAAACCTACTTATGCACTCACTTGTAACTGGTACTCAATTACTGGAACCTCCACATCAGGGCTGGGTCCAAACTGTCGACGTACTGCTGAATATCTACAGAGAAATGTACACACATATGTACATATGCTGCTTGACCGGATCATAATATATCTAATGGCACATGCAACACACCTGAGATATTCTCAAGATGCTGACAAACATGATTTTCACAGCATAGGGTATATACCCCATTTGGGTGTAAGGAAAACTTCGGGATGAAAGGCTGAATTGTGTAGGGTCGAAGTTGGTGTGTTTAAAGTACTGTAGGTTAATTGCCTGCCCAACAAACAAAAGCACAAACAAATTGTGAGTTAGTATAGCTCAGGGCATGGAACACCCTTTCTCTAACCTGGAGGTTTTCAACGGGTACCTACATACGACGTACACTGTGAAAATTACAGTGTAATTACACTCCTAGTAGGGGCAGTTTGTTTCTACTGTTTAACCCTTTAACCACGGAATTCTTCCCACCAAGACAACACATTTTCATGCATTCAGCGCACACCACTTTCGTAGGTACTCCTCTCCCACAGCATTCGCTCCTCAGCGGCCAAACTTGGTGGGGCCCGCACACATGGAGAGACCCCTCTGGCAATACCGTTAATGATATTCATGACCCCCCACAAGGCCAGCAATCGGAGGTCAAAGGTGGATGTCAGCCGGATTTTCGCCCAGCATTTCCCTAAACTTGGGCCAGATCTGACTGATGGCACACCTTACACCACCAATTTGCAGGTTTTCTTGAGGCCCTGGGTGGGGTCTATGAACATCATTAGAATCAAAAATTCTCGGGTCAATGAATCTCATTAAAATCAAAAAACGCCCGCGACCGGCCGAAGGGGGGGCTGCCGCCCCCCCTTCGAAACCCCCCCGCTTGTACGTTTAGTGGGGGAGGCGCGCCGAAATCTGACCAAATTTTTGAGTTCGTGCCTTAAAGTCGTCCCTAGGCCCTCTGAAGACTTTTTGGTCTCTTTTTGGACTGGCGAGAAGCCCTACAAGTGCATAGGGTCTAAATTACGCCTATAGACGTCATTGGGGCTTAAAGGGTTAAGCACTGAGGGAAGGTGAATGAAGATTCTGACTATAATTTTGAGATTGCCGACACTTTTGTAGAATGTGCTGAAACTTTCGTGTTCCCATTGACTGCCACTGTTTGCTTCGACTGACATGCAAAGTATGTGACATGGCGGATGTGTGTGTTAACTGGGATGAGCCATAAGCTAGCTGTCTACAGGCAGCCTGGTTGCTGTAAGTATGAGCTGGCAGACAGAATCAGAGTCTGCTGAAGTATCCACGAGGTGAGAGAAAGACCTTAGGTATCATTCTGAAAAGTATGTTTACCCTACTGGTACGCAGCACTACCAGGGTGCAGCTGCCACTTGTTTGGAACTATAATGCTCACCTTATTGCAATGGTCAGGGCCATACCGAGATTAGTGACTCCCATCCCTACTATCCCCACACGGCCAGCAGAAAGGGCCCCCAGGGACGCTCCATGACGCTTGCTAGGGTCCTGTCAGGGGAGCAACACATGAGGCAGACTCACAACTGCCTTGGCTCATCAGGGTTGAGCAGTGTGATGGGTGTTGGTGTTGACATGCTCACATGCGTGTCCTCGTGAGAGTTGGGAAACTATAGTACCAACACCAATGGGTGCCTAGTAGGGAACAGACGTCATCAGTTGTAAAGCATGTGCAATGTACACATGAGATTGGCACTGATTATTGTTAAGCACATGCTAGCCTTGTTCCCAGGCCTCCTCCCCAGCTTTTTTTTTGTTTTTGCACAGTATGTGGAGGAGACTGGGAACCAGGCTAGCACATGCTGTACGGGACAGCTGAGCGATAGCCACTGCACCCTCTTTTATGGCCCCTTGGCCACAGGGGACCCAGATGAGCCCTTATTCCCCATGGGACAATCATAGAAGAGTTCCATTTTGCACACTGAGGCAGCCATTGCAAGCATATTCATGACCCTAACCATTCCCACTCACTATATATACAACTTTGGAGGAAATGGAGACCCTACAGGATGCAGTGCAACGTTACTCCAGCCCCATGATGCTTTGTAGCTGTTAGCACCACAAAAGAGTGTGTAAACTCCCAAATGTTTCTTCTTATTGCTGAGCACCTTAGTGTGAAGTCAGGTTGTGTTTGTATCTACATCCATCACACTTGAATTGTCTGGGTAGTATTATGGCAGTATCCACACGTGGATACTACGGTAAGTAGATACATACTACATGGTGTATGTGCCTATATACGTATGTACCTGTACAGGTAAGTAGATACATAGCATACACAATTATCCTACTTACTCTGTATGGAGATTTGTATTTTCCTTCGGGAGTAACATCCCCAGTTCTGCTCAAGAGGTTCTCCCTTGGTATCCGGTATTGGTTGAAGACCGCAAAGCTATATATAGACAAGAGAAGCATTTGCTTATGGAATACATACCATCCACTGCAAACTATATCAGTTGCTCAGATAGTGATGCTTTGGTTACCATGCACGAAAGCTGGACCTCAGATGTTTCAACAACCACAGCCGGTTGTAGAGGTCATTTTCCGCCTGTGGAAGCCTTAGATGTGCTTTAATCACTGGTTATAGAGTTTCAAATTGCATGCAGACAGGGCCACTTTCAGCCTTTCAAGCATGTTCACAGACTTAACCACCTAGTCATGATGAGTTTCACTCTCTTGGGCAATTCAAACCGCTGATAAACAGGCCTTGAGAGGTCTGCATTTGAAAAGGATGATAATGAAGGTGTGCTCCTTGTCAATGTAAGCAATGCTTTCAACACCCTGAATCGTCAACTTGACATTCAACGGCTGTGCCCACCCCTCGCTACCATCCTGATTAACATGTAGAGCTCCAACAGGATCGTTTGTGGACGGTGACATACTGATCACCCAAGAAGCCACCACCCAAGGGGATCCACTCGCTATGCCCGTATGCCCTTGCTACCATCCCTTTAATCAGGAATTTGGAAGGACACACGAAGCAAGTGTTCTATGCTGACGATGTGGCTGCAGTGGGAAAACTGCCACCCTACGTGTGTGGTGGGACAAACTGCCATGGCTTCCTTGGCTCCAAATTTCGGTTGCTTCCAAGACCTGGTTGGTGACCGAGGGGGCCTCTTTTGCCGATGCCATGTCTGCCTTTGCTGGCACTGGTGTCAAGTAACATGCGATGGCAGACCCAATCTTGGTGCCCCCATTGGCTCTCAATATGTGGAGTCAAAGGTCAACGAGTGGACGTCCAATGTGAAACGACTTGCTTCTATTGCTGTGACTCAACCGCATGCTGCTTTTTCAGCTTTCTCACACATGGCCTGACGAGCAAGTGGATCTCCATCAGGCATAACGAGATACGCACCACCTTTCTGACGGAAGTATGCCATGATGTATGTATAGAGCCTGAACTACAGCCCGTGACTAGTGAGGTCCTGTCGCCAATTCTCACGTCTCGACATAGCTGAAAATGGGTTTTGGGGAGCACATTTGAAAGGACATACTTCGATATAAGGGTTTTTAACCCTCATGCCCCGTCTAACAGACACACTCCACTATCTACCTGCTACAGAAAACACGAGCAGATAGAGAAGCACACCTACGAGCAAAGAGTCAGGGACACTGAACATGGTACACTTACCCCCTTAGTGCTCTCTGCTTCAGGAGGTCTCGCCAACAAAGCCAACATTCTACAAAAGACTGACCTCTCTGCTCGCCTCCAAATGGGATCAGCCCTACAGCGCTACTCTATGCTGGCTGCGCTGTCGACTAGCCTTCTCTCTTCTACACTCAGCAATCCAGTCCCTCAGAGGTGCCCGTTCATTGCATGGGCATGCCATCAAGACTCCCGCCGTGGTTGACATCGAATCAAACATTTCCTCAGCCCTTTAGAATAAGGTATTTACGTATATACCTAGAAAGGAAAAACATGCAGTAATCCAGTTCATAATTTGCCTTCAAAACCCGAATTTACTACGCAACCAAAACCAGTCCCAACCAGTGCTTACAATACTCTCCTCACCCGTTAGCCAAGCCATTCTGTCCGAGCTTACTCCCCATGTCTCCAACCAGGACCCCGGGGTAGGGAGTTAGGGTCTGCGGGTGGCGCACAGGAACCACGAAGCCGTGCAGACCATGGCACTTCCCATCTGGGGTATACAACTGAGCGTACACGGCAGCGTGGGTGGCAATGTTGCCCAGGTTTCCTGACCAGCACTTGATGGCCTCAAAGTCTGGAGTGTGCAACACAAACTCCTGTATGCAGAGAACACATGCAGTCGGATCTACTGACCAATCCTTGTACAACACACAACATACATATTTATTTGGATATCAAATACGTACATACACTTAGATCCAATTATGGTGCTTAGAATCTACCTATGCGCTCTTGATTTTAGCTAATGAAACCATCAAAATTTGGAAACTAAAACCACATTAATGGTACTTCACCTAAACTAAATCTTGAAACAGCTGGTCTTTGGTTAGTAAGCTAACTTATCAACTAAACTGTCACCAAAACTTTTTTGTCTTGGCACCGAAGTGCCGAGACACAGTGCTGGATGCGTAGGTACGTACGTACGTGGTACGTACGTCGCTTTTCGCAATGCGCCCACGCAAGTGCTGCATACATGCTCTACACCGTTAATAGGGTGTCAAACGTATTTATAGCCTGCAAGTAGACCTTCAAATATGATTATGGGTTTGCATGGCTTCTCATGAATCCTCTTACCAAGACTGCTGCTATATAAGTAGCTCTAATACTTAATTCAGGACAATGAATACTCACCCATCCAGTGTGCTGCACTCAGCCATCCCAAGTGCATACTAAAGCTCACTCAGCTCTAGCTAGCTAGCTGTAGGCCTATAGATAAGTGCTGAAAGAATTGGCCAAGGTGTTGACTAAACATCAAGCCCAGACACGACCATACTGCTTTCACTCTTTGGGTGAACATTCCTGACCCACCCCTTGCTCACACAGAATCTCCAAGGATATTGACGCTCACTTAAGCTGAAAGTCTCATAGCTAACAGGTTTTTGCAGTCATAATAAAGGGTTAAGCAGCTGCCATGTCCTCTGCATGATTCTAGCTGATACCAAGTCGTGCCGAGACAAATCAAGTCTTTTAAAGACTCACTTGTTAAAACTAAACCTGAATGTTGTTGGCCATTATACTGCTCAATCACGTCATGCCAATGCCACAGTATGTGATGGCCAATATTATTCAGGCAGGACAGTACCTGTGTAACAGGGTCATAGGTGGCAGTGGTCCTCATTCCGCGAGCATTGCTGCCATGTGAGAGCTCTGTCAGTGCAAAGCAACCATAAATCTGGAGGTGGAGAAAAGTTTTATAAAGTGCAACCGAAAGCAGCACTTCTAATCAACTTAGGACTGGTTTTGATTGCAAGAATTGAAATTGCGAGTTTGTTTCGACTGCGCAAACTGAAATGGGTGTGCAATATTTGCATTCAATCTCGAAAAGAAAATGTATTACCTACGCAATCAAACCAGTCCTACAGTATTAGTTGCAGAAGAGGTCAGGGCCAAAGTGCATCCCGAGGAAACAACAGAGACTGTAATGGCACATTTCATAAGTCTAAATAGAGCCCACCATAATATTATTTCTGAGGGAGCTGGCAATATGATTTTTTGGGTGCATGTATGCCTTAGGGTAGTTAGTAAAGCCTCCAGGTTTCAAGCCTAAAAGATGTTTAGTTTGGGAGTTAGAGGGCACTATAAATTGCACTTTTCCTATACGTATATACGTTACATATGGGTTGGGGGATAACCTAACCTCCCATGTACGTATGAGAAAAGTGCAATTTTGGTTGCCCTGTAACGGCCAAACTAAACACGTTTTAGGCTTCAAACTTGAAGGCTTTACTAACCACCTTAAAGCCTATACATGCACCAAAAAAAATTGCCAGCCCCCTCAGAAATGTTTTGGTGGGCTCGATTTAGATTTATGCAAATGTGTCATTGAGAAACACACACAGACAGCAGTAGGTATGACTATTACTTTCATGTCCCTTGAATCCTCAAAGAAATGGCTGTGTCTGGAAGTGCCAGTACCCCTCACGGCTCCAGCAAACACCTGCAATGCAAACAGGAGCACAGACTAATACAGGTCATACACAACAGGTAGATTCAAGGCAGTGATGAGGATGCATATAGATCTCTTTGACATTCTTCCTTTTACTACATGTAGAAAGTTCCAGCAAATCCCTATAGGTGTGCCTAGGTTCATGAGAAGATGCAGGCGAGAACGAAGAGGTATTGCGCTTAGATTTACCACCACAATTTCTGGATCAAGGTTCAACATGTGCACACACACCATCCTTGGTCATATTGATCTGCACCATGCACAAGCATGCTGGACATCCAGGTATGATCTCTGTACCACAAGCATGCTGGGTATCCAGGTACGATCTCTGTACCACAAGCATCCTGGAGATTTAGGTACATGTACGATCTCTGTACCACGAGCATGCTGGAGATCCAGGTACAATCTCTGTACCACCAGCATGCTGGAGATTCAGGTACGATCTCTGTACCACAAGCATGCTGGAGATCCAGGTACGATCTCTGTACCACCAGCATGCTGGAGATTCAGGTACGATCTCTGTACCACAAGCATGCTGGAGATCCAGGTACGATCTCTGTACCACAAGCATGCTGGAGATTTTGGTACATGTACGATCTCTGTACCACGAGCATGCTGGAGATCCAGGTACAATCTCTGTACCACAAGCATATTGGAGATCCACTCTGTATCACCAGCATGCTGGAGATTTAGGTACAATCTCTGTACCACCAGCATGCTGGAGATTCAGGTACGATCTCTGTATCACCAGCACGCCGGAGATCCAGGTACGATCTCTGTACCACCAGCATGCTGGACCACCAGCAAGCTGGAGATTCAGGTACGATCTCTGTACCACAAGCATGCTGGAGATCCAGGTACGATCTCTGTACCACCAGCACGCTGGAGATCCAGGTACGATCTCTGTACCACCAGCATGCTGGAGATCCAGGTACGATCTCTGTACCACAAGCATGCTGGAGATCCAGGTACGATCTCTGTGCCACCAGCATGCTGGACATCCAGGTATGATCTCTGTACCACCAGCATGAGGTACGATCTCTGTACCACCAGCATGCTGGAGATCCAGGTACGATCTCTGTACCACAAGCATGCTGGGTATCCAGGTATGATCTCTGTACCACAAGCATGCTGGAGATCCAGGTACGATCTCTGTACCACCAGCATGCTGGAGATCCAGGTACGATCTCTGTACCACTAGCATGCTGGAGATCCAGGTACGATCTCTGTACCACCAGCATGAGGTACGATCTCAGTGGCATCTGATAGAGCAGAGTAAAAATGATTACCATCCAATTCTAGCATTGCGCTGTACGGGAATTGGTTGCATGAGTATTGTGCTGTCCAGGAATCAGTTGCGTGAGTATTGTTCTGTATGGGGATCAGTTGCCTGACTGATTCCCATACAGCACAATACTCATGTAACCAATTCCAATACAGCACAATACACATGTAATTTCCAATACAGCACAATACTCATGCAACCAACTCCCATACAGCGCATCAATACTCATGCAACCAATGCTCAACTTCTTGTGTGCTGTATGGAATCAGTTGCAGGAGTAGTGTGGCATCAATATATTAAAACCTGTCTACACTCTTTCCTACCACGGAGTGGGAATGGTGTGGCAAATACAGACATAGCAAATCCCTGCTGTGAAATTATCTACATAACATGCTGCTCCTGGGTAAAATACATAAACGAGCCTTAGCCTCGTTCCCAGGCCTACCCTGTTTTCTGTTTTTCAGTTTGCGTTGATATTATTGTCAATGCAAACAAAAGAAGAGAAAATGGGGTAAGCCTGGGAACGAGGCTACACGAGCCTTACCTCCGCATTGAGAGAAAGTATAGCAGTCATACTGGTGTCAAAGGTAATCAATGCCAACTCATACACCAGTGCCTTCAGCGGGCAGTCCATAAAGTCATCTTCTGTCAGGAATCTATACTCTTGGACCCTCTTAGCTCGCTTGAAGGCCAACTCTCTCTGCTGTTCAAGTGTTAACTCCTCACTTGGCTGGACAAACAGGGGGTCTCTTTCTAGCGTGTCCCAAATGCGGTACTTGTACTCCACAATCTCCTCCCCTTCCAGCAGGTTCCTCAGGGCACTAACATCAAAGGTGGCTCTCTTCCGGTATGTGCTCAGGGGGTTGTCCACTGCCATTGTCATAAGTCTAATTGGGAAATGTTAGAACACCTCTATCCACACTAATGGGGAAGCAGCTCATCTAAAATGGGAGCTATTTAATGATATTCATGGGGATTCTGGGGCTATTTTGTATCAGACTGTGTCAAGTACAAGCCTGCAACCAAGGTTAGCTACAGTTGGCTTCACAGGTACCAACGGCACAGGCACACCCTCCAACACACAGAATAATACTAAGTAGGCTGTTAATGATATTCATGATCTTCAAAATAAGACAGATTACGTCCCTTGTCGCAGTCACAGTCAGGGTATGGTTGGACAGAAGTTCAGTGCTCAGTTCAGCTATAGCTAGCATATCTCTGAACTTTTGCCCCACATTTCGGTTCTTTCTCTCGTCTCATTAAGATAATACCACATCATTCCTCAATCCTACACTACATGCGCACAGCCAAGGGTGGGTCATTTCCAATATGCCCATTGGTCACAGCTCTTGATCTACACACTAAGAATGGGGTGGGGCTACATACTCCCAGCTGTGACCGCACTTCTTGATCTACGCACTAAGAAAGGGGTGGAGCTACAGCTATGAACACATTTCTTGATCTACACGTACGTACACACACTAAGAAAGGGGTGGGGCTACATTGTTACAGCTGTGACTACAACCCCTACGCATGCACTAAGGGGAGGCACACTTCTTGATCAACACACTAAGTAGTTGCACCATAGTCCTATAGATGTAACCACACCATCTTGACCCGCACACTAAGAATGGGTTGATCTGTCCCCAACATTGTGAACAAACAAACGTCTGCTTGCGAACGTTATGACATCCAGCATTTGGACGGACAAGAAAGGACATCAAGAAAGGACATCGAGATTAATTCTTCGTTGGGCACTGCCCGCCGTGTGTCCACCATCTGTCTACCCGCACTTATACATGACCAGATCTCCCAGGCCTTCCCCTGCCGTGTTTGCATACTGCAAGTGATCAAATACTGGTAGTGGGAATGGTCTGGGAACAAGGCTAGTTGTGGTTTAAAACCACTTATGAACTGAAATTAGATTAGATCGTGCATCGTAATGTTTGTCAGTGCGGTGGCTATTAGCAGCTGCTACTATGTACCAAGAACCTAGCTTTGTTCCCAGGCCTTCTCATCCGAGCGTTTGTCGCTTGCAGTACTAACGACTAACGCGGGGGTGAGAAGGCCTGGGACCAAGAACCAGTATACCTCACTACTTGACTACAAGCTCCAAACTGAGGGCAGGTTCTCCCCTTTGACTGTATACTGGTCGGGAACCTCCAAGCCTTTACCGGGAGTAGACGTCTTTCTCTTTCCTGATACCTCACAACCGGTCTGGCCTCCACGTTACTGGACTGTTCTCTTGGCATGTGGCCTATTATCTGCTCAAGAAGCTCCAGAAAATTTATCTTCGGGATTGCAATCCTCAAGGAGAGCATGTTGCCAATTGTTAAGGGTCCACGTTCTCTTGTAGACACACCACACATTGACATGTGCGTTAATTGGAAGCAGCTGTAAATTTTCTAACAGCGAGTTGCAACCGGTACCGGTTGCAACGGCTACCAGGAATGTGGTTGTCCCTTGAATTATCAAAATGCCAATTCTTGTGCTAAATTGGATGATCTGCTTTATTAGCACAAGTATGGAAACACAGAAAGTAGCACACAATTCCGTACCACCCATTGATCATGAGATGACTCCTCAGACTGTGCTGTGACCACACCCCCACTGAGGTAACTACTCAGTCTGCCTGTGACCCCACCCCCACCGAGGCGACTCCTCAGTCTGCCTGTGACCACACCCCCACTGAGGTGACTCCTCAGTCTGCCTGTGACCCCACCCCCACCGAGGCGACTCCTCAGTCTGCCTGTGACCACACCCACACTGAGGTGACTCCTCAGTCTGCCTGTGACCCCACCCCCACCGAGGCGACTCCTCAGTCTGCCTGTGACCACACCCACACTGAGGTGACACATCAGCCTGTTCTGTGACCACACCCCCACCGAGGTGACTCCTCAGTCTGCCTGTGACCACACCCACACTGAGGTGACTCCACAGTCTGCCTGTGACCACACCCCCACTGAGGCGACTCCTCAGTCTGCCTGTGACCACACCCACACTGAGGTGACACATCAGCCTGTTCTGTGACCACACCCCCACTGAGGTGACTCCTCAGTCTGCCTGTGACCACACCCACACTGAGGTGACTCCACAGTCTGTCTTGTGACCACACCCACACTGAGGTGACTCCACAGTCTGTCTTGTGACCACACCCCTTGAGGTGACTTTGTGTGACCACACCCTCACTGATGTGACTGTCCTGTGACCATATCCTCACTAAGGCGAAGATCAAGAAGTGTAGTCACAGTTGGGAATATCATGGGGGGGGGGGGGGGGGGGGGGGGGGGGGGGGGAGGGGGGAATTGAATAGTGCGCCACTTAGAGGAGTCTAGGTTTGAAATCACAAGGGGGGCAAAACATTTTTAAGGCCCCCCCCCCCCCCCCAAAAAAAAGAAACCCTGAGTGACTATAGTGTGCCATTTCTCCCAAGAATGGACCAATGAACCAAGTATGTAAACCCTCATCTCAACAGTGATGGTACTGCCTACAATAGACTCACTCAAACGATTCTTGTTCTTGTGCTCAGAATGAACCTCGTGCAGTTCCGTTTGACACTGGAGGAGCAACAGGAGAACAACAGATGGCCGATATCCACACCTACCAAATTGGGCATATACCACAGGTGGTGCTGCACTGATAGAACATGCCAACTCGCATCAGGAATGCTGTCCATATGTGAACACAAAGCTGTTCATGGACGACAAACAGGGATTGTATTTGGAGTGGTATAATTTTTTGTCTCGGCACCAAAGTGCCGAGGCACAGTGCTGGATGCGTAGGTACGTACATGGTACATACGTATGTCGCTTTTCGCAATGCGCCCGCGCAAGTGCTGCATGCTCTACACTCTTAATAGGGCGTCAAACGTAGATCGTCAAAAGTGATTATGGGTTTGCATGGCTGCTCATGAATCCTCTTACCAAGACTGCTGCTAGCTACTTAATTCAGGACAATGAATACTCACTCATCCAGTGTGCTGCACTCAGCCATCCCAAGTGCATAGCTCTAGCTAGCTATATAGATAAGTGCTGAAAGAATTGGCCAAAGTGTTGAAACATCAAGCCCAGACACGACCATACTGCTTTCACCCTTGGGTGAACATTCCCACCTCACCTTGACCCATGGCCACCCCTTGCTCACACAGAACCTCCAAGGATATTGACGCTCTAGCTGAAAGTCTCATAGCTAACAGGTTTTGCAGTCATAAAGGGTTAAGCAGCTGCCGTGTCCTCTGCATGATTCTAGCTGATACCAAGTTGTGCCGAGACACATCAAGTCTTTTAAAGACTCACTTGTTTATAGCTGAGCAAATCTCCCGACGCAGTATACAGTCTCATCTGCAGTTCCAGCCCAGTTACATGCGTACATTTCACAACTGGACAGTTGGAAGGCCTGGGAACAAGGCTAATGCAGGTTGTCAAACGGGCATTGATCACCCGTGTTTACTGCCAGCAATGAAAAGGTGGGAAATCTGCTGAGAACGACAGAGGTACTATTCTTTACGTACACACTATTGGAGGATTTCTTTAGCTACGTACAGGTGCGCGCTTTTGATTGCTGTCGTGGCGGAAACTTACACCAGAGCTTCATGTGGCACAACATGATGATGAAGATGAAACTTCATTTTGACAGGGTAGCCCCTTCAGCATGTGGCTGCTGATATTCTAGGGGGCCCTGACATGGCCTTGACACTTCCAATTTGCTTCCTACGGCTATGCCATACTTAGAGCTTCAACTGGGGTCACAACCTGTGACCGTCCCAACACAAGGGGGTGACACTCCCATAGACACCGTAGTCAGAGCTGCGACTGGGCTTATCGGCGAATCTTGACCCCGTATACTAAGGAAGGGGTGGAGTCACTACACATTCTTCCGTATACTATCAGCGGTCAAGCGGTCAACGGCTGAAATACAGCGCAGTCAAACGGTCAAGTCTTTTTGCGATGCGGTCAAGTGGTCAAGCAGCAAAAATGACGGTAGATTTCTTGACCCCGGTCGCAGCTCTGACTACCGCGTCAATGGGAGTGTCACCCCATTGCAACACATGCCAGTGACTGTGTAAGCACACAGTTACACCGCTAGTGACTCTGTGACATTGGCAAGCATCCTCTGTGACTGAGTATACGGAGTAATGTATGGTAAGCCATACCAATCCCACACTGATCCACCTTGTCCTCGAGCTGAAGCAAGCTCTTTTATGATTTCCCATGGAGTATACCACCATAGATAATACCACTCTACACCAGTCTGCATCACCACCCCATATACGCCTCTTTACAGCACTAGCAGAGTAAGCTTAGCATTGAACTGAACTCACACAGTCTTGATGGAAGATTTGACAAAACTGCCCACTTTTTTCTACACTCTGACCCCAGGTTAAACTCCACGCCCCGCCCTCTTCGGCCGGTTCAAAGGTCAATTCGTAGTCAGGGCAGAAGTGGTCTTGGATCTTAATTAGCGCAGAGCAGCATCCGGCTGAGGAAAGTGTATCCGCTCCATATTGAAACTAACGCAGAGTGCCACCCCCTCATAAACCATAGCTCTACTTGTACAGCCTGCCAAATTTTGTTGTCCAATGGGGATGTTAGCTACTCACATAGATACCTTTTAGGGGTAAACAAATTAATTCGACGTGGATATTGGTCCAGCAGGAAGTACATACTTTAGGTATAGGTACTGGAAATGCACGCGCATCTAGAACTGGCCCTGGCCCTAACCCATTGCCCTACTTCCTGCTGGACCAATATCCACTTTGAAATTAATTACTGACTATCGCTTCTTGCAGCTTGACCAGTTGGCCGTACTGCAAAAAAGGCGTTGAACTGTGTGTGCTGTATTTCAACCTTGTTTTGCATTCCTGGGAACCAGGCTACACACATATTTGTCCTTTGACCCCATACTTATGGAAGAACATGTATGACTCCACCCCTTTATTAGTGTTCAGCTGTTCCAGCTTCGGCCTCCTCCTACATAGGTCTATTGACTTTCATTTCCTCGCTTGTTTCAGGTAGTATCACTTGCTTGAGGGATGCTGGGTGTGGATGAGTGGTAGTGTAATTGTGATGTCTCAAACGCACCCCCAAAGTCTAAGGGCTCCTTACGTAGAGTGCTTATAGTGGATACAGTACCACAAGAAGACCCTATTAATTTCGTGTGAACTATAAACTGACTCTTCCTCTTTGACAGAGGCCTAGACATCAAGCAATCACATGACTTGATGTACAAGAATAATCTCTCTCTCGTAGGAATGTAATGATGGCTCTTCATCCACCCTCTGTCCCCCTTCACCCTCCATCACCCCCTCATGCCACTTTGAGTGAGTCCTGCAGGTTCGCCAATCACTATTTGTTCATAGTAGCTTGCTAGCTTCTGGTCTTTCTGCACCAACCCTGCCATGGCCCTATCTCGTAGAGGTATTAGGCAACCCTTGGCAGTATGCATACCCAGCTTGTCACATACCCTGTAATCAGACCTTATACAAAAAAACCTTCATGAATGAAGTACAAGAATTTCAGTCCAAGTTGGACTAGACCATTCAATGGGAACTCATGGAAGAGTGTAGAATTTACAAGTGAACATTGTTAAAATTCGGTGATAAATACAAGCATTCTGAAGCACGGTAGGCTAGCAGTCCGTGTTAGTGTTCAACCTCTCCCTCTGTGGTGAGCCCTTTGCAAAGTGGTTTTTGATCCACCCACATGCATCTGCTGGTGAAGAGGGTAGGCCAACTTGTGTGGTAGTACGTGCACTATTGCGGAGGTTAAGCGTCAGTTGTGTGCAGAAGAATGCCAGTTCACTCTGAGAGCACGACCTCACTAGTCCATTGCTGACACTCTTTAGCTGCATGTAATATTGTTATAGATGATAGACAATCAGCGTATGGTTGAGTGCTGCATATGCACATCATGCATATGAACAGTTTCATTTACTGCAAATGTAACAAAGTAGTAGTCAGTGCAACATACCCATTGGCAGGCATCTCTGTGGACTTGCTCAGCAACAAGAACTGTGACTGCTGTTGCAGGCTCTGTGCTGTTCACTCGCAGGAGTTGCTGTGTGTAGTTTAGCACATCACAAACTGAAGTGAGACCTTCTGTGTTAGGGAATCTGGGGATGGCACTCTGTTGAGCGAAAGATGATTGTTGCAGTAATAACATTCCCAGGTTCCAATGCGTTGTACTTAAACAGCTGGATTCAGAGCAGAGGGAGATAAGCTGAATGTGGAAATGACCCCCCAAAATCTTTTGTTAGTTAACAATTAAACTCACAGCTGCACTCCAGAGCACAATAAGTCCTTCCCGGAGTGTCTTTCTAGCTTGAGGCTCAGAGACGTCTGCATGTCTGCCAAAGTTCACTGGTGCAGCAGCAACAAAGAACACAGGCATCGCAGCTGTGAAGATCAGTGTAATGGCACTGAATAGGTAGACCATTTTACAAGAAGCTAGCAACTTTGTCTTTGCTGAATGTCTACCTACACACCTTGATGTTCTAAGGTTTTGACATCCATGACTGCTTTTATAGCTTTTTCTAAGGTGGGCCATCCTTCAGGATATCATATGAGATAGTTGTTATAACCTTACCAGAAGTATACATGAATAATGATCTTACCTACAGCAGCATTCCACAATGCAGAGATCATGCATACTGCTGCTAGAATTATCTCATGCAATGATCACTAAAATGAGAATGCCGACTTCCTGTGTGCTGCTGTGGTTTTAATATTGAAAATTATTGTGAACTTATCATGAGTGATTAACTTATGAGTTTAATTTTACCAGCTACAATGATCTCTGCGTTTTGGCAGCTGCTGTATGTAGGAGGATCGTATTGATATTGTCAAAACCAGACACACTCGTCTTGTGCATGACTCTGTCACATGTATCAGGGCTGAAGATTACATCACACTGTAGCCGATTTATGATGCAACACTAGAGGCTACAACTGAGCTAAAAATAAATTCTGTTGCTATGGAAACAACAATTCCACATCCATTGGTCACCATGTGCAGATAGGCTACATCTAGCTCAGATTTGAAGTTAATTGGACGTACTGTGTCCAAGTTATGGTCTCCCACATTGAAGTCCATACAAATTGGGGAGCCGCGAGAAAAAAAAAAAGGATTTGGTATTGAGCACAGTACATTTCTAATCTGAATTGCAGCCTATTTGCATGGTGACCAATCATGGTTGGTGCTGCCATAGCAACAGAAATATTTTAGTCTATTGCATGGGGCTGATATAGAGAGTACCATACTTCCAGCTGCTGTTTTGTGACCATGCAGCAACTTGATTTTGCATATAGCTAATGCTCCAAGAGTGAGTGGCGTACTGCATTGACTTTTTTTTATCTGATGCTTTAAGCACACATGCAAACACCATGCAGTGTAGAACTAAAATATCTATTACAGGATATAACTTAGTGTGTGTGGTATGGCAAAGCTATGATGTGTAGCTAAAGGTTTTTGAGCGAATCAGTACACCCGGCCAACAACAAGTTTATGTCTCTACAAGGCATACTAATGTTGACAGAGCTGTGATGCTGTGAATCACTCCAGTTTGCATGTTAACATACTAAGCAATATTGTTATCAAAATCCTAGCTTCTGTTCTCATGGGTTGACCTGAAATAGCTACACCTTGCTTCTACTTTGGCCACATGTACAGATGTAGCTGAGAGTGAATGCACTTCCTGTGTATGTATCACTTCCTGTCTCTGCCTACACCACCATGCCCAATGTGAACCATGATTTATGGTCATGTGACAAGAAGGTACTACTTTTATTATTCAGAGCTCTGTGCCCTAGCTAGGGTGGGTTTCTCAATGAAATATTTGGAATGCATAAAGAGGAATGGTGTTCCTGGGTTCAGATTAATTGGCATCATGGGACTTTTTTCAAGACGTACAGTTCCCACTCCTATCGCACTGTGCACCTGAATTAAATGCCAGCTAAGAACTGACGTGTAATGTTTATATAAGTTAGCCTCATACCCAGGCCCTGCCCCACCTGAAAAGGAAAGTGGCCAGTATCCACAGTTTGCACATGCATGTAATTATGATAGAGGAGGAGGGGCATATGACACTTACCTATCCATGTGCTTGATGATGTGATGTAGTTGCACCCCACAGAATGTTCGGGCAGGGCGGGGCGGTGCCTGGGTATGAGGCTAATATCGAGTGAGGTACAAATATTTGACCAGTCTTGCAACTTCATCATCACTTGTCTCTTGGTTGTTCTGTGCAGCAGCAGACAATGACCTGCACTTCCTCCTCTGATGTATAGGCATCCAGCCAACTTTACCATCTTCCATACGAATCCTGGAGCACTGTTCCTGACTCTCAACCTAGGCCTTCAGGTGTACATCATCCTCACTAGCTGCTGGAAGCCTCTTCTCTTGAAGAGGTAGATTGGTGCAGCCCATGTCACTCGATCAGTGAGTTGCATTACACACACAGTCCCAATGACACACTCACACTACCCACACCATATCAACTATCCCTTTGGGGTAATCCCCCTCCCCCAAACATTGGCATGGAAAACACATTGAGGCTGAATGTCAACCTTTCAGTTTCAGAGAGGTGGAATTGCACTAAACAAACTCTCACAACCTCCTAGTTACATCTCAATTGACTCCAAGTGGTTACCCTCCCCTCTCCATCACAGTGCAACCAACACAAAGCACTCCCTACCGGTAATCAAGGCTGACCTGCATTAAGAGAAAATCCCCAGACAACACTAGTTTCACCTTGCCCTGAAGCCAACTAGCTAGAACAGCTAGCTGGTTGAATGTCCAAACTCAAGTTGGTATTAGCTACAGTCCTTTTCGTTGGTTTGCTCACACATGACTAATCCCTGCAGAAATGCCTAGAAGATAAACTAATCAAAATGATCATGCATGCATAATCCTAGCCACTTGCCTATAGGTTCCATGTACATGATTATATCAAGAGCGCATGATGACATCATGAACAATGATGTCATCATGCGCTCTTGTTATATGTAGTGAGTTACTGACACATGCATCGCACATAGCTAGCATTGTGAATTGTCACTAGACACAGGCCAGAAATGTCATCCTCTTTTTCTGTTGTGTCGCATCTGGTATAGTACTCACATGCTCATTAACTACAGAGCCAGCACGAGTGCAAAGTTCATAGTTGCTGATGGCATGTGTTAACAAGCCTACTACGGACCTTGTCCACTACCCCATGTGCACTATGCTTCATGACGCTCAAATGTTCCTGGCACCATGTATAAAAGTTCCTTTTAGTCTACTCTGCATGGTTCTTAAACTTGATTGCCGAGCGGGAAGCGAGGCAACTAATCGTGCAGCAGGGCAGTCGAATCTGAGCTAGCGTATATATATATATATATATATATATATATATATATATGTATGTTTGTAACGCTCAGGAATGCAATAAGGACGTCACTCATACGCACTGTGCAAGCAAGTGCGCGGGAGTGAACTCACGCAAACTCACAAGTGTGTGGGGGCACTCACACAGCGAATGTCATCCTTACAACATTATATGGTATCTGCTGCCACTTATAATACAGAGTTGAAAAATGATTATGGGTGTCGCGGTTTCTTCATGAATATACTTACCTGGCTGGTGCTGGGTGAGTACACGAGTCACATGAATATACTTACCATGTACCAGGCTGTGAATACATTTCCCGGCTTGAATGTCTCTTACATGTACAGCTGGCAAGTATTTACTAGCTTCCCGCAGGCTCTTCTGCGTGCATTCACGTATTCACTAGTTTAGTAAATTAACTCAGGAGTACATGATCAAAGCCACATCGAACTGAAGCATCTTAAGTGATTGAGGTACATTGCTTGCAGCATGCTAGATACAATTACAAATGACAGTCTAGAACTGCATGCTTCCAGTATCTCATAACATTCTGCAAATAGCTAAATGTAGGCTAGCAGTCTGTGTTAGTGTTCAACCTCTCCCTCTCTGGTGAGCCCTTTGCAAAGTGGTTCTTGATCCACTCACACACATCTGCTGGTGAAGAGGGTAGGCCAACTTGTGTGGTAGCACGTGCACTATTGCGGAGGTTCAGTATCAGTTGTGTGCAGAAGAATGCCAGTTCGCCCTCAGAGGATGACTTCAGTAGTCCGTTGCTGGTTTGAGAAGAAGTCATGCTCTGAGGTACTGCAACAAGTTGCTTTACATTCTTCTCTCCTCTCAACAACAACAGCCATCCCCAGATTACCTACCACAGAAGGTCTCACTTCAGTTTGTGATGTGCTGAACTACTCACAGCGACTCCAGCCTGTTCATATTGATCAAAGATGAAACCATTTGCTTTTGCCGTAGGAATTACAACGACACCCATGATTGCTTTCCATTCCCTTACCGGCTAGGTTGTTTGCTGCTGATAATTATGTTGTTCAAAAGTCTCTATTTATTATATCTTATCTCTGCACTTTGCTTCAACTAAAAACCTTGTCACACCCTGATGCAGAGAACATTTGTACTTCCTGTGTACTTATCACTTCCTGTCTGTCAGGTGACCCACCAATCTGCATGCCCAGTATAGAGAGTCCCAATATGAACTATACTATGGCTTTAGCTTTGCTTATGCCTGACATATTAGCAACACTGGTTATTTTTCTATGATTGTGCTATGTAACCTTCTGCAGTAATACTGTATTGCAAGGTTACGTTGAGAAGGGGCTCTATAGCTATATATCAGGTGTGGGTGCAGAATCAAGTTCCTATCTCTATGTGCACCTGAGCTATAATTCGACCTCCAACTAGGAACTGAGTCGCATGGTACACATAGGTATAACATATAGATACATAGCAGACGATGACCTGCACTTCCTCCCTGGCTACGTACACTGTTCCAGACTTTGAAGCTGCCCATACACAGGTCTTCAGGTCTACATCATCCCCACAGCTAGAAGGCTTTTCTCTCTTGAAGATGTGCATTGGTGCGGCCATGCCACTCTGACCTCTGCCTCAGTGAGTGGTAAATTCTTTACACACTCAATGATACACTCACATCACTCACAAATCACACATTTAACACTCATCACATGCACATCACAAATCTCCTCACTCACTTCTCAACACAGAACAAGTGCATACCTGATACGAGTGCATACCTCATATATACTGTAATTGATATCGTGTAACAGAATCCTGAATTGCCATATTCTCCACCTCATGCTAGCTAGCTACTGTCCTCCTCACTCACCTCATACGCCTCCTCCCATGTCACCACCACACCCAAGATTAAAACACCTCCAACAGCTAGGTCATGGACGTTCGCTGCCGATATGCATGGAACAACAGGTGTTTGGCAGCCTTGATCCTAACCCCACCCAATGCTATAACATTACCCACCCACCCACCCACCCA
Source organism: Axinella damicornis (assembly GCA_963931865.1). Classification (NCBI taxonomy): domain Eukaryota; kingdom Metazoa; phylum Porifera; class Demospongiae; order Axinellida; family Axinellidae; genus Axinella; species Axinella damicornis. The sequence continues at coordinate 7,746,438 of OZ007509.1, forward strand.
CATGCACACAAAATCGGATTAGCTTGAATGTATAATTATGAGTTTTGAAATGTAAGCACTCACACTGGAGGTAGATATATAGCTGCATGAGCTTTATGGGGCAAGCACAAGCATGCCTGCCCAGCCTCTGTCCTAGTCTGCCGCTTGTCATCTTGGTCATAATTATTCTCTTCACTATATTATAGCAGTCTCATTATGCGATTGTGCTCTTGTGTATGTCCTAGCCCATCAACTCTACTGCTCTTGATGCTTGCTTGCAGCAAGAACGACCAGTGAAAGCAGTTGAGGAGACTCAGCTTGGTGCAAGCATAGCTATGATGAACGATTCCAAAGACACATTGATCTATCTGTGAATTCCATAGTTGTAAATGTATAGTATCCTGAACTTTAATGGTGTAAATGCCGATAATGAATTATTTGTCTGTGTTCTGGTGTTATACATGTACAGATAAGAGACCATCATTGAATAATTACATTGGTGTTTGCAGTAAATGCTACTACCACTGTATGTGAATTATCCATGGTAGCATGTCTGCTCATGCAGTTCTGGGACCCATTGCTAAAAGGCAATTTGCTAGCCATTAGCAATTTCCATGGAATCCTACGTACCATTGGTAATATATTACGACTCCTGAATGATATTCTTAAAAATGTGAATGAACATACACCGACTGCATGCATGAGCTCATATTATGACAGTACAAGCATCATGTCAAGGCAATACCTCATACGTATTCTTCAATTATAACCTGCTGGACACCAAACTTTTGCTTTGGGTCAAAAACTGTACATGTAGCTATAGCTACCAATAACAACAGTGAGATGTTAGGGAATCGTTTTAGGATATTTATGTAGGGCCGTTTATTAGACTGCAACTGAAATCATGTCATTGTACTATGATTGTAGGAAGTAATGCAAAGCAATACAAACCACACTGCTGTACAGTAGACAGCTAGTGAGGTGAAATTATAATACTGACAACTTAACCACTAAGTGAGGCATATGGTTCTCAGCATGCTAAGACAAACTGCTTCATAGAACTGCTCATGTACATATAGAGTAGGAGTCTCAACAAAAATGTAATGCCTTTTGGCTAGCTATAGGCTAGCAGTCTGTGTTAGTGTTCAACCATTCCCTCTCTGATGAGCCCTTTGCAAAGTGGTTGTTGATCCACTCACATGTATCTGCTGGTGAAGATGGAAGGCCAACTTGTGTGGTAGCACGTGCACTATTGCGGAGCTTAAGCGTCAGTTGTGTGCAGAAGAATGCCAGTTCACTCTCCGAGCACGACCTCACTAGTCCATTGCTGACACTCTTTAGCTGCATGTACAGATATTTACAGACGCTCAGTGCATGGTTCAATGCTAATGTCATCAGCTATCAACATCCTCCAAATCTAACAAACTAGCAGCCATGCATGATTGCAACATACCCATTGGCAGGCATCTCTGTAGACTTGCTCAGCAACAAGAGCTGTGACTGCTGTTGCAGGCTCTGTGCTGTTCACTTGCAGGAGTCGCTGTGTGTAGTTTAGCACATCACAAAGTGAAGTGAGACCTTCCATATTTGGGAATCTGGGAATCGTACTCTGTGTTGTTGCGAGAAAAGTATACAATCCTGATTGTGCATGTGAAATACATTGTACCAGCTACATTCCCAGGCCATCCAAGCTGCATGTGGCTTCATTATGTGCTGGAAGAGGAAATGTATAGCGAAAAATTATATAGTATATTATGCACAAACTGCCAAATCTTTCGATATTCGAAGTGGTTATTGGTCAAAGTAGGGCGATAGGTTAGGGTATATTAGGTGCTGAATGCGAAGGCGTGTCCGTTACCATGTAATCAGTGACTGTATACTTCCTGCCGGAAATTTCGTCGCCAGGAAAAATTGTCACGGTGACGAAATTTCAATTAATTTTTTATACTGACAACTCACAGCTGCATTCCAGAGCACAATCAGTCCTTCACGGAGTGTCTGTCTAGCTTGAGGCTCAGAGACGTTTACATGTCTGCCAAACGTAATTGGTGCAGCAGTGACAAAGAAAGCAGGAACCGCAATAATCAAAATCACGGCGCTGAAAATGTTAGCCATTTAGCTAAAAATTATTATTAGCTAACGACTTGTCTTTGCAGAACGTCAGCCTTGATGCCTGACATCGCTATTTATATCCCCAGTGCAAGGGATGTGTCCGCTACATCGTCTCTGTACTCAGATTTTAAGCTGTTTGTGTTAGTTACATCGGCCCTGACACGGGATGTATCCGTAATGGTACTGAATAGTAATTATCAAATCGCTAACAACTTCGTCTTTGCTGAATCTCCACTTAGTTCATTGAGAAATTGCAATCCAAAATTTGAGCTGTTTGTTACAACACAGTTCACACCTAACATCGGCCCTGACACGGGATGTATCAATATGGCACTGAATAGGTAGCTAAACCACAGATGACGGAGGCGGGTGTGAAAACACGGCATTTGCGGAGGATCGTTGGCAACAATTGCTGCAATGACACGAATAATGAACAAAACGTTTAATAGCTACTTCCAGTTCAGCTTCCGGGAGGAAGTCTGGTTAATGCACACGCATGCGCATTCGGCACTAGCCCTGGTATATACAATATGCCCACTGCCCTGATTCCTGCCAGACCAGTAACCACTTCGTAATTATTAGGTCAAGTTTTAAACGTACAAAAACAAGAATTTAGGTATAAAATTTGGGGGTGGCTGATCATGACTGGCTGGTAGTGTCCAGTACAGATGCTGAATTCTTTCAATGCGCTTGTGCTGGTCATACAAGGAAATAGTTAATATGAATCTCAAGTCACCATACATACAAAGTCACTAATACAAAGACCAACAACAATAAACATGTCTACACACGTTTGGATTATTGCATGAGAATAAACTGTTATGATGCAGTGGGTAATATTATTTATTCTGAAATCAGAATATGAAAATCTCCAGATGAAATTTACTTTGTATAGCATAATATTGTAGTGCTGCTAGATAAGACAACCTGGAACTGCATGCTTCATGTACATAGAGAGTAGTTTCAATGTTTGGCTAGCAGTCCGTGTTAGTGTTCAACCTCTCCCTCTCTGGTGAGCCCTTTGCAAAATGGTTCTTGATCCACCCACATGCATCTGCTGGTGAAGAGGGTAGGCCAACTTGTGTGGTAGTACGTGCACTATTGCGGAGGTTCAGTGTCAGTTGTGTGCAGAAGAATGCCAGATCACTCTCAGAGCATGATTTCAGTAGTCCGTTGCTGACTGTCTTTAGCTGCATGTCATATAGACGATAGAGGACCAGTGCATGGTTGAATGCTGCATATCATTTACATGCAGTATGAAGCAGTAGTCAGTGCAACATACCCATTGGCAGGCATCCCTGTGGACTTGCTCAGCAACAAGAGCTGTGACTGCTGTTGCAGGCTCTGTGCTGTTCACTTGCAGGAGTCGCTGTGTGTAGTTTAGCACATCACAAAGTGAAGTGACACCTTCTGTGTTTGGGATTCTGGGGATTGTGCTCTGAAAAGGAAGATAGTCACATTCAATACCGTTTCTGACCAGTTGTCCCATATCTATAACAGTGCCAATTAAATCAATGTGAAAATTGCATAACAATGAATGGTAAATCTTTTGGTAATTAACAAACTCACAGCTGCATTCCAGAGCACAATCAGTCCTTCCCGGAGTGTCTTTCTGGCTTGAGGCTCAGAAATATCTGTCTGTCTGCCAATCCTCACTGGCGCAGCAGTGACAAAGCAAGTAGGTAGTGCAATCATCATCAGGATCAAGGTAATGGAGCTGGATAGATTCAACATTTTATTAGTCGCAACTTTGACTTTGCTGTATATATTATGCAAACAGCGGTGAATTGCAATTCTAAGGTTTCTAACGTCGATGGTTACTTTTATAGTTGCTCGTAAGACCATGGTACGTAATGTACAGATAGTTACGTAGCTGTTATTTCAACGCACTCCAGAATGCAGGAAGCTGGATATCCTGGTTTGTACAAATCCATGAGTGATTATCATATGATAGTTGGTTTAATTTTGCCAGAATAATGTGATCTCCACATTTTGGTATGCTGCTGTAGTGTCAGTGGTCAGAGGATAAAACATTCATATTGATGTTTGTGAACTTATCCAGAGTGTTAGTATAGAATTGTTGGACTATGGAAGCGGGTATATCCCTCTTTACAACTCACAAGCCCAACTCTCGAGTCATATGATCAGGGCTGAAGATACTATCAAAAGGTATGTAGCATGAGGTAGAGAGTAGCCAGTTTCCATGGCAACTATAATTTTATAGTTTCTGGCATCCTGATCGTTTTCACATAATCATGAGTGACCAGCATAACTTAGACTTGAATTGAAATTATGCTCTAGTAATAAGAATGCTCTCATCAACCATTAAAGTGGTGTACATTATGCAGCTTGGACATAATGGGCACAAGATAAACTACCACTTATGCAATTATCATGCATAATTATGATAATCATTAATTTTAGTTCAGATACAGCAGGATCTATAGTACAGTAAAGGCAGAAGTATAAACAGTCTGTACGTCAAGTGTCGCTGTTTGGCTGGTAATACCGTACATGATGTACATGATCATGAATTAAATTATATGTGTACGCAGGAGCGCATGAGCCGCCGAAGGCCGCCTTCGGCGGCTCAGGCACTCCTGGTGTACGGTAGGTGCATTCCGGCATTAAAAGCATTCCGGCATGCAGAAAGCTTATATTAGGGTGTGTGATAGTTTTGACAATCATTATGCATTTCTGATTATAGTTTTTACAATTTCACTCAGTGTCATCACGTTTGGCATGCACGCAGAATTCATACAGACTGCTACTATATAGAATTATCAGAATTATATCCCTCTTTACCAATCAAATTGGTTCTTGGAAGTCATATGACCATTTTGCTTGGACTGAATTACTGATTAGTGCATACGCTCTCCCATTAGCCAATGAGATATTGTACATTATGTACATGATCATGAATTAAATTATGTGTACTGGCAGTTGGGTGCTTAATGTGTTTATTTTAAAGCATTCCAACGTGTGGAAAGCTTATATATGTTCAATTGATTATGATCTATGATCTCTGCATTTTTGGCATGCTGCTGTAGTGCATGAGAGGATCAAGAATTCATACTGGTCTTATCTAAACATGTACAGCTAGCACAGAATACAAATTGTTGGAATTAATAAGGAAGTGGGGAACATTTAGTTCAAAGGTTTTTTGATGACATCATTCAGTATAATAATTATTATATTTTCATATTGGTTTAAAGGTTAGTTCAGGGGTAAGTTGCAATGACTTCATTGACTGCAACAGTAAGTGCTTCTAGTATAAAGGGTGCTGTGTAGAGGGATGAACCAGCAAAATGCATGGAATTCATGGCTGCTATAGAGATCCAAAATGAAGAAGTGAAGGAGATGATGAAGGTCAGATATAAGGAAGGGAGGAATGCTTACGTACTTTGTAGTCAGGGGAATATGCATTTTAGTAAAGAGTAATAGAAAGTGAAACTGCAGTTATGACTAATTAATGTAACCCAAACGTTAGTTAAACTAAAACAAAATGTGCTTTTAGTTACCATTTTGAGATATAGCAATTATTAAAAGTTTTAGATTGAAATGGGACATGCACACAATTTCTTAGGGAACTGGCATGACACTGCACATCATCTCTGTAACAAGACCACAAGGCATCCATAAGTTGAGCCACAAGAAGGATTTTATCATCAAGATTGCTGTCACTCACTGGCAGACATTACTTCCTATAGCAGGAGTGTTAGCTTCAAAAGCTGCAGTAGTGGAGTAATACCTGGAACAAGAGCTTGTTCACAACTATTTCTCTTCCCATCAACATACCTCAAATCTCCAAACCAAGTTGGTACAGATGCTTATGTGCATAAGTTTAGCTGTTGTTGTTGTTACAGCAATCAAAAGTCCTATTGGTTCTTGGGAGCCTCAAGTCATACATGTATGACCAGGGCTAGATTCTGACATCTGTGATTGCTTTCAAATCGATCATTACCATGTTTATAAGACCATTTTTGCTTGGACTGAAATCACCGATTAGTGCAGTGGATTAGTGTATAATATATGCTCGCATTAGCCAATGAGGTAGTGTATGATCATGAATTAAATTATTTGTACTGGTGCAACTTAATGCGTTTATTTTAAAGCATTCCACAGGTGTATGTTCAATTATCATAATGATCTATGATGTCTGCATTTTTGGCGGTGCATGAGAGGATCAAGAATTCATACTGGTCTTATCAAAACATGTACAGCTACGTAGCATAAAATACAAATTGTTGGAATAAGGAAGTGGGGAACATGTTAGTTCAAAGGTTTTTTGACGACATCATTGACGTAACAAGGATAGTTCAGAGGTTAGTTGCAATGACTTCATGATTGCAACAGTAAGTGCTTCTAGTACAAAGGGTTCTGTGTAGAGGGATGATATTGTACTAGCAGAATGCATGGAATTTTAGGACTTGCACACTTTGACATCAGAAGCACAGATATACCCTAAACCATGCATAGGACTGTAGATGGTGGGCCTATAGATACAAGTTGCTCAGGAAGGGTTGTGACCAACAGCAACGATCATCTTGTCCACTGCACTGACAAACACTTCTCACCCTCCAAAATGGCCATGAAGGAGATGGAAGGTCATTATAAGGAAGGGAGGAACCCTTATGTACTTTGTAGTGTTGTGGACTATGCATTTTAGTAAACTAGTATACGTTTTTAGTAATAGAAAGTGATTATGACTTGAAATGTTAATTAAAGTATGGTGTTGAAATCAACCCAAACGTTAGTTAAACTAAAACAAAATGTGCTTTTAGTTACCATTTTGAGATATAGCAATTACTAAAGTTTTAGATGAAATGGGACATGCATGCACAACTTGCTAGGGAACTGGCATGACACTGACACTGCACACTATCTCTGTAACAAGAACACAAGGCATCCATAAGTTTAATAAGGATTTTATTATCAAGATTGCTGTCACTCGCTGGCAAACATTACTTCCTATAGCAGGTCCTGGAGTGTTAGCTTCAAAAGCTGCAGTTGTGGGGTAAAAATACCTGGAACAAGAGCTTGTTCACAACTAGTTCTCTTCCCAGCAACTCAAATCTCCAACCCAAGGTGGTACAGATTCTTATGTGCATAAGTTTAGCTGTTGTTGTTGCTGTATGTGCAGCAATGGCCAAATCCCATGAGGGTTTCTTCAGTTACATTTCCATATCACCATGTTGCATAATGTGCAGGATGGTCTATAACAGCTGTCATTTCAACAATGCAGGAAACTGGCTGGTTTGCATCCATTGGTGATTACACCATGAGATAGTTGTTATATAATTTCTCAGGTACATCGTCCCTACATTTTTGTCATGGTGCTGTAATCTCAGTTGTCGGAATAAAAAAATTCCTATCAAAACTGCTCTGCTATTATAGAATTCTTGGAGTAGGGAAGTGGGTATGTCCCTCCTTAAGTTTTAACACTCACAAACCTGGATGGAGTCACTGAAGATTGCATCACATTGTAGTGGAATTTCAAAAGGTACGTAGCATGGAAGAGAAGCGATAGAGTGTAGCAGGTTTCCAAGTTAGGCTAAATGCTTGATTCTATGATTGCTTCACATTCATAATAATATTTGGTAAGACCATTGTAGCTTGGATTTCATCTGAAATTGAAACATCAATATTATATAGGGTATTGTGTCACATTAGCTACTGTCATGGGTGCAGTGTAATTCCACTAGCATATGTTTGATTATGAGATAACTTTACATGATCCTGACACTTTGGGCTAGTCAGAACACGTAATCAAAACTGCTAATACAGAATTGTTGGAGTATGGAAGTGGGTATATATATCCCTCTTTACCACTCACATGAGCCCGAGCCTCATTTTCGTACATAATGGTACGTAGAGAGGCTATCAACTACAATAGTGAGGTTCTGGCATTTGTGGTTGCTTTCACATCCCCCCCCCCCCCCCCCCCCCCCCCCCCCCCCCCAAAGACCATTATAGCTAGCCTCGTTCCCAGGCCTTCTCACCCCAGCATTTGTCGCTTGCAGTACTGCAAGCGACAAACGCAGGGGTGAGAGGTACTGCAAGCGAAAAACGTTGGGGTGAGAAGGCCTGGGAACGAGGCTACATTATAGTCTGGATTTGGACTATAATGTGATCATGAATTAGATCACACATTGCTCACCATTGGTTGAGTATTCCAATATGAGGAAAGCTTTATCACACGAGATAAGTTTGTCATGATCTCCACATTTTTGGCATGTTGCTGTAGTTCGAGGATCAATCAAGATTCATTATTGATCTTATCAAAACTGCTAATTAAGAATTGTTGGAACAAGGAAGTGGGTATATCCCTCTCTACTAGACAGAATAGTCACAAACCCAACTTTGGGAGCCCAAGTCATATGATCAGGTGTGATGCATTGTTGCACATCGCATGCCTCAAACTGCAATTCTAACATCCGTGATTACTTTTTAAGATCATTGTGATAAACGTCATTACGTACATGAATTTTAATACACTCTAGCATACAGAAAGCTCATGCATGCACATCCTCATTAATTTAGGATAGTTGGTGTAATTTCACTAGTTGACAAATGTGCAGCACTATGGCAAACTACAGTACCGTAATTATTCGTATGCCTTATAATTTTTAGCTGTACGAATTGATTAGAGCCCGTAAATTTTTCCGGAAACGGGGGGTGTACGAATAAATAGAGGAATCGTACGAATTGTCTCAATGGTAGAAGGCCAGGAGGAACGAGACTAGACGCCTGGACCTCCGCAAGCTGTCGAAGCGAGCAAAGGGATGCCGAATGGAAGACAAAAAATTGTTACAGCGCTCATAGTTTCGCCACGAGGGTAAGTGCCAGTATAGGACGCAATCACAATGGTGCGGTCAGAATCTTCACGGGCCTTTCCTGAGAGCTGACAGTCGAAATGTGCATTTTCGAGAAACGCAAGGGCCCTTCACCTCCTCCGGCTCCACCGTCGCCACCATCAGCCATGATAAAACTCAAACCGACCCGCAGTACAAATATTTTTACACACAAAATCGATTAGATACATAAATTACCGGTTTTTTTAATCAAAAATAGGGGGTGTATGAATTAATAGGGGGTACGAAATTAACAAGGTGTATAGGAATAGCAGAACGCCAAAATGTAAGGCAACAAGGTATAATATATTATTATCTTACCCATAGCACCACCTATCATTCACTACTATAGCATCAGATTCTCCTCTCATTCACTATTGTAGCAATTTGATGAGCAACATCTTCAGCCCTGATCATGCATGACTTGGGCTCCCAAAGTTGGGCTTGCAACTGTTCCATCTGGTGGAGAGGGATATACCAACTTCCTTATTCTAAAAGAAAATCCAATTTTGATAAGATCAATAATCTTTGATTCTCTCACTACAGCAGCACGCCAAAAATGCGGAGTAGTTTTCCTGGTTGGAAGTGGTGCATGTGCTATGTCAACGTCATATGTGGGCCAGGAGGAAGCATTACATAACCTGAGATATGGTTTCTCATTCCTGAATTTTTGTACAATTTATGCACTCTCTCCCATTTTGTTAAAAGAATGAGGTCTCCATGTGGTAATTATGGTATCCCCCCCCCCCCCCCCCCTTCTACAACTTCAGTACAAGAAGCACGGTGGTAGAATCTGTCACAGCATTCCAGTGCTCTCCTCTCTGCAGGGACCAGCACTGTGCGTGATCACTCCTCTACACTTACATGGAGGCACCCCACAAGAAGCTCTACTATACCCCCACATCCTCAATAATATTATTACTCCTCGGTAGGTTCTTTCTGACCTACAATTTTGACTGACTCGTGGAGGTTTGTGTAACGGAGAAGGTTCTAGCCTTGTTCCCAGGCCTTCTACACCGCCAGTTTTTGATTGCTTGCAGCATACTGCAAGCAATCAAAAACTGGAGGTGCAGAAGGTTCTACGGAGGTTTATGTTATTCCAGAAACACCGGGAGAGCTGAGGATTATTGCCACAGCACAAGAGTCTACGAAAGCATGAGCACACTGAGAAACAGTGCTGCTGTGCACAACTATTACTTTGTGGATTCATGCCACTTTCTAACTCTGCAGTAATATAATTTTATGCACACTGGCAGTGTATATTGTTTAGGAGTGAGCACTCAAGGTTTTTAACAACTCAAAGGATGCATGAATAACAACAGTGAATGTAATGCTGTAGCTAGGGTGATTGCTGAGTGTCAAGTCTCACCTTCTTCTCTAGGATGCATGGCATGGGTCATTTTCCATGTGGGATATTCAGGACGCTAGCTGATTCCCTAAGCTGCAGAACAGTGGGAAAAGGTTCTCAGTTGAGGGAAGAGATAATTGAATTTCAGTGATGAGTAATGGTCAGATTTTCACTGATCTGATGGCTACGTATCTCACAATCCACAATATGAGTACAACTGAGAAGAGAATTTTGTCTAATGAAGATTGCAAGACACTAGATGAAAACTTCACGTCATAGAACATACATTTAGTGGAATCCAGAAGAAATCCTTGTCACATATTTTGATCATGATAAAAGGACTGGCTATGTCCTCTAATGTCTAAGCTCTTGCCTTTTCCAAGCCTTCATTAGCCGTAAGCGTCTCAGAGGTAACAAAAGAATTGGGTGTATGACAATCAAAATTAATGCAAAATGTCATGTGGTTATAATTAAACTGTCTTTGCCCGTAACAACAACTATAGGGAATACAAACTGTGCATTGATGAAAAGAGGCTTGGTGGCTACCATGGAGAGAGGTCTGAGCTTTGGAGAGGAGGAACTGGTCTTTGAGAGTTATTGAACCATACAGCAGTATAATCAAGACAGCATTATGATCACAAATGACCTCCTTCCCTTGCAAACAAGTGATCAAGGGAGTAGAAGCTAGGTTGACATTTGCAGATCTCCCTGCCCCTCACCAACATTCAATCAAAGTTATACTGATCCACTTCCTATTTTTCCTCCCTCCCCTTCCTCTTATGTCCCCCCCCCCCCCCCCCCCCCCCCCCCCCCCCCCCCCGTCTCCGTCTTTCCTTTCCCTACCCAACCTCCCTTTCCTCCCCTCCATCCTTCCCCCTCCCCTCTCCATCTCCCCCTTCTCCCTCCCCTGTTTCACCGCCCACTCCATTCTGTCTCTCTCCTTCACCATTCTGTCTCTCTCCTTTATCCAGACATGGATTGCAAAATAAGTTTAAGTTTAACAGGTAGGTGTACCGTAGTGTACGTATCAAGTGCCCACCCCCCTCTTCAAACGAAAGTTACTGCACAGGGTCCAAAAGCAGTGTAGTAAGTGCCCACCCATCACAAATGTTTTGAGCAGCATTTCTTAACTTCTGGGTGAGGTTGTGCATTCAAAAAGGCCGTGAAGTATGAACTACGACGTGCTTTAAAGACGCGCGATCAATTTCTATGCGTGAAGATGGACTTATATATTCACAGCGGGTAATTGATATTCACAGCTTACCGCAGTGCTTGTTGTTTATACAGTGCTGAATGGGTGGGCGGATACTACATGCTTAAGTAGTTTGAGTATGCATATAGCACCCACCCCCTTGGTCAGCGGCGTTCTATTGTCCCCAAACCCTGGGCGCTTAATACGTACTCTACGGTATAAGACGGGCAGCTGACTACCATGGCCTACCACACGTACATTTCTCTCCCTCAGCCAGCTTCCATGCATGTCAACTCCTGAGGAAGGACAGATAGAGACCAGCACCTATGAGAAATCCTTTGCCTAGCCAATGTCCATCCAGAACCCTGGGATGTTGTGTGTGTGTATGTATTGTGTGAATATATTGTGTGAATGCATGATTGTGTGTGTTTGTTAAGATTAGGTTTTCGTTACCATATCACAATACGAACCAAATCCTTGTGGGGATGCGAAATTATTGCCCAATGTGGCCTTGGTGTGGTTAGAGTCAGTATTAACATACCGTAGTCGCGCATTATTAGGCACATCTCACTTATAGGCGCATATTCGCTGTTAGGCGCAGGTTCAACTCTTGTCCCAGGTAAGCGCTGTAGTCTTCTTCCAGAAACTCTGCCATTTTCGATCCTTCGGAGTGCAAAACAGCTATATTCGAATTGAAGCACGCTTCCTATTCGAGGAATGTCATTATTGTTATTAGGCACATCTCGCTTATAGGCGCATATTTCCTTCCTGTGGAGTTATAGGTGCATGCGCATAATAACGCGTGACTACGGTACGTCGTACGCACACTTATTGACGTCATAGTTTGGGTTAGGGAAAATTTCTTGAAATGGGATACTTCCATAGGAGACTTGTCCCTAGCCCCTTTAGCATAGATAATAATGCCTTAGGATTTCTCTCTTGGGGAACAGGGTCTGCAGCTGGTCAGTGAGATTTGATACAGTAAATTCAGGCGGGGGGCCAATATACATTCCAGAGACATTTAAACCGGAGATATTTCCATGCTCTCTGCTATTGCCAATTAGCACACTGTAGAGGTAGGCTTCATACTAAACCAAGCTGTATGCCTCCTCTTCTTGGTGAGGCCTCCCTGCTTCTCTTCTGTTAGCTCATACCATGCAGTCACCTTGCACCTGTTGTGAGCGAAAAAACTTGAGTAGTCTTATTCTAGTAAACTTCCTTGTGTCCACATGGAGAAATATGACCCGAGAGTGAGCCTGCAACATATGCACATGTTCAGCAAACAAACAAAACCTTCCAGAAAATCAAAGGGATGGTCTGTCACACTTCAAAAGAACAAGGGCCATTACACATCTTCCCATCCATAAACATACTCACACTGTCAAGGGAGTCATGTTCCACGTATAATTATCCCACTAGACTATAGTGGTGGACATGATGTCACACTGTACAGAGGCTGCTCCCTCGCTCCGGCTGGTCCGGCTGGTCCAGCTGGACCAGCTGGACCAGCTGGTCCGGCTGGTCCAGCTGGTCCGGCTGGTCCAGCTGGTCCGGCTGGTCCGGCTGGTCCGGCTGGTCCGGCTGGTCCGGCTGGTCCGGCTGGTCCGGCTGGTCCGGCTGGTCCGGCTGGTCCGGCTGGTCCGGCTGGTCCGGCTGGTCCGGCTGGTCCGGCTGGTCCGGCTGGTCCGGCTGGTCCGGCTGGTCCGGCTGGTCCGGCTGGTCCGGCTGGTCCGGCTGGTCCGGCTGGTCCGGCTGGTCCGGCTGGTCCGGCTGGTCCGGCTGGTCCGGCTGGTCCGGCTGGTCCGGCTGGTCCGGCTGGTCCGGCTGGTCCGGCTGGTCCGGCTGGTCCGGCTGGTCCGGCTGGTCCGGCTGGTCCGGCTGGTCCGGCTGGTCCGGCTGGTCCGGCTGGTCCGGCTGGTCCGGCTGGTCCGGCTGGTCCGGCTGGTCCGGCTGGTCCGGCTGGTCCGGCTGGTCCGGCTGGTCCGGCTGGTCCGGCTGGTCCGGCTGGTCCGGCTGGTCCGGCTGGTCCGGCTGGTCCGGCTGGTCCGGCTGGTCCGGCTGGTCCGGCTGGTCCGGCTGGTCCGGCTGGTCCGGCTGGTCCGGCTGGTCCGGCTGGTCCGGCTGGTCCGGCTGGTCCGGCTGGTCCGGCTGGTCCGGCTGGTCCGGCTGGTCCGGCTGGTCCGGCTGGTCCGGCTGGTCCGGCTGGTCCGGCTGGTCCGGCTGGTCCGGCTGGTCCGGCTGGTCCGGCTGGTCCGGCTGGTCCGGCTGGTCCGGCTGGTCCGGCTGGTCCGGCTGGTCCGGCTGGTCCGGCTGGTCCGGCTGGTCCTGCTGGTCCTGCTGGTCCAGCTGGTCCAGCTTTGGCCGGACCACTTTTCCAGCCGATCTGAATATAACATCATGTCGTCACGCATAATCTATGCTCCATTGTATATTCAGAATCAGCAATGGCATCATTTTTGTTTCTCGTTCTAGTTCTGGGCCTACCTCCACACCAGCCAAGGTATTTTTGTTTCCCAAAACGACCATTTGGATGCTGCAAGAGCACTTCCTCATTGCTAAAACAACATGCTAAAGATGTTTCCCGCGCTTTGTGTGGACAGATCAGTGCTTCACACCTCTGCTTCCGTGGTGCGCTACAATGGTGGGCCCCAAAGGTGCTCCATTTGAAAAAAAAAAGAACATGGATGTTACACCAGACCCTCAGTCATACCTCAAGTACATCTGTTTGGTGACATTAGTGTAGGCCAACAGACAGATAGCAGAAGAGAAGGTATGTGGTATGGCTGCCCAGGTTCTCACCTTGGAATGTGGATTGCTGGAGCTGCACATTGACATTCATGGGGTAGCTAGACGCTATTTGAGCATCTCAGAGCCCGCGATTACCATCTGGTGAGCTGGAGGAGGTGGGGTGCAGGTGAAGAGAGCTTGGAAGATGGAGGTGTAGGCAAGGTTGGATGTTTCCTTTCTGTTTCATCTTTATAGCTGTCAGGAAGGACTCTCATGGCAACTTGGGGCTTTCCACTGCCCTGCTACTGCTTTTCTGTTTCCGTGCTGCACGTCTTTCTAAGCATCGTGCACTGTGTGGTGATTGTGCAATCAGCATGTATTATGGTAAACTAGGGGTGTGCTCATAGGCGTATCGGTACCAAGGGGGGGGGGGGGGGGGGGGGGGGGGCTGCAGCCCCCTGTATAGTCCAGAAGACGCTCACCATGGGGCGTTAAATGAGTCAAACTACCCTATACAGGATCTTGGTTAAGAGGAGGAGGGTGTATTTTCAAAGGGGGCGTATTAGCGGGAGAATACGGTCATGTATTAATTACGTATGTGTGGAGACTCTCTCACAAACCACCCGATTTTACATTATGTGAGTTTAAAGTTCAATGGTTCAATGGTTCGTACGTAACGTATGCGCTACTTCTAATGTGTGTAACAACTGAACGCGTAGTAGGACTTGTAACTTGAGATTATTGAACACATACTTACTTGCATGCGATGGTGTCGCAAACCAGAAATGCTAATGGCAATTGAACATCGTCCATTGTCTCAAACACCATCCTAGGGCTTATGATGCCAGCCGGACACTGGACAAAGTCGCAAGCCGTTGATAAACCACTTATATCATGACAAAGATATTGCCATGACATGTTGTGACATCACTTATCATCTTGCTACAGTCATAAGCAATGTTACTTTGTGATGGTGATATATCATAGCCTCGTAGCCAGTCCACACCCCAGCTTTTGTCCCTTCTTCCCCTTTGTCGCTTGAGACAAAAGGGGTGTGGACTGGGAACAAAGCTACTATAAATCATGTGTCACAACCATCGCAGCATCCCTATTCCCTACAGGATGCAATCGGCTGGTAGATGTTGATAAATATACAATGGCTAAGTCAAAAGTCTTGCAAAGCAGCAACAACAGCCAAGTCTTGGGAGGGCATTATATCGAGCAGCTACATGCACTCTTTTAGAATTTGGTAATGGGGGACTGCAGATTCAGCACATAATATTATGGGACCAGTGCCAAGGGTCAACAGGGCTTGTGTAATCATAGGCCTGTCAAGTTCAACGAGTCAGCGGACGGTTGCGCAGGCTACGCCGTACATGATCGCTACTAACTTGTTTATTGTGCCAGTGCTATGTCACAGACATCGACAGTGCAGTCTATCGATCAAGCAACCAACAATGATGGCAAGTCCACGCCGCCAGTAACGCTCCCATCCAGTTATTATCCGTAGCTTGTACGTACAACACACTAAGTTATGTAGCAACTCGCACTACTATACTAACGACACACTGACAAGCTAAAGCAAGCAATGGTGACTATTTTCCAAAACCGGAAGTGCGTTCAACATGCGCGCAATTACCGTAATTGGTCATTCTATTTCTACTACCCGCTGGTGTATGTAGCAATGCAAGGTCCCAGCCCTTACCTTGCCTGAGACTGATCTCCTTGCTTAGTGATCTCTATATAGGTCAATCGTGCACTCCTCCACTTTGGTCTCACACTCTCGGTCTCGGGGGGGGGGGGGGGGGGGGGGGGGGGAGCATGGGCGGTGGGGAGCATGGGTGGGGGGGGGGGAGCATGGGCGGGGGGGAGCATGGGCGGGGCAGAGCATGGGGGGGGGGGGGGGGGGTGCATGGGCGGGGGGAGCATGGGTGGGGGGGGGGGGGGGGGGGGAGCATGGAGGGGGGGGAGCATGGGCGGGGGTGCATGGGGGGGGGGGGGGGTGTTGGGGTGGGTGGGGTGATGTGTGTGCTGCATGGATAAAATCAATACACTGCAAGATGTTTCGGCAATAAATATTCCAACTGCAGTGTGAAAGTTCAAAGTTCGCTAGTCACAGTACTGTAGCGGACGAGATATACGGACTACACTATAGATAGTATACGGAGAACCTCATGACCTTTGTGTCTATAAATAGACATATTCCATGTGTATTGTACAGTTGTTTGTCGTGCAAAAGGAGAGTTGATTCCTGTTGCTACAGTGGTGACCCCGACGCCAAAGAACGTTAATTCATGGCAGTAGAACACGCAGTCTCTCTCAAGCTGCCGACCTTCTGGACCTCCCAGCCAGAGGTCTGGTTTGCACAAGCCGAAGCGCAGTTCAACCTCCGTGGGATTACGACGGATGACACCAAGTACTTCTACGTCCTCGCAGCCCTCGACCAGCAGACAGCGACGCGGTTGTTGGACCTCATTAGCCAACCCCCGGCCGACAACAAGTACCGAACGCTGAAGGACCGGCTCATAAGCACATTCGGCCTCAGCAAATACGAGCGAGCTTCCCGCCTACTCCACTTCCGCCCGCTAGGCGACTCTAAACCCTCGGCCTTGATGGACGAAATGTTAGCGCTCCTGGGCGACCACCCTCCCTGTCTGCTTTTCGAGCAACTTTTCCTAGAGCGACTTCCCGAGGACATCCGCATTCAGCTTGTCGACTCCAAGATGGACGACCACCGTCAGCTAGCCAAACGCGCCGACGCTCTTTGGTCAAGCCGGAATATGGAGTCCAACACCAATGCCGTGCAGCGTAGACCGCCTGCTAGACAGCAGCAAACGAAATCTAAAGCTCCCGTTCCCTCTACAGACAACCGGTTGTGCTATTACCATCGCACATTTGGAGAAGCAGCTCGGCAATGTAGACAACCATGCACCTGGTCGGGAAACGAGAAGGCCGGTCGCCAGTAGTGGCCTCGGCGGCCGGCCGTAATAATGGCCTCCTTTTTCTCTGTGACAATGTCTCTAAGCGACAGTTCCTTGTCGACACTGGGGCAGAGGTCAGTGTTCTACCCGCTACTGGACTGGACACGCGCACGAGCCAACCTGGACCACCGTTGCTGGCAGCCAACGGTAGCTCAATCAGGACATATGGAACGCGCACACTCTCTCTTCACTTCGCCTCCAACACATACCAGTGGGATTTCGTCATTGCTGATGTGTCACGCCCCTTACTAGGAGCTGATTTCCTGCGCTCCAACTCCCTGTTGGTTGACCTCAAAGGCAGACGACTCGTGGATGCAGCAACCTACCACTCTGTTCCACTTCACTCTAGCAGAATTTCCGCTCCTCACCTTGACGCAATCTCCAGTTCCACCGACCAGTACGACTCGCTGCTCGCAGAGTTTCCAGACATCACGACACCCAATTTCGTCCAGTCACCCACCAAGCATGGCATAGAGCACTTCATCCCCACTAAGGGACCGCCTGTCCATGCCCGAGCCCGCCGCTTACCTCCTGACAAGTTAGCAGCCGCTAAATCCGAGTTTGACAGCATGGAGGCCATGGGCATTATACGCAGGTCATCCAGTTCCTGGGCATCACCGTTACACATGGTACCGAAAGCTTCTGGGGGTTGGCGTCCTTGTGGAGACTACAGGCGCCTCAACGATGCCACAGTGCCAGACAGGTACCCAGTACCTCACATACAAGATTTCTCTGCTCACCTCGCCGGTATGAAGGTATTCTCCAAAATTGACCTGGTTCGAGGCTACCACCAGATCCCTGTGGCCGCTGAGGATATTCCCAAAACTGCCATCATCACCCCTTTCGGGCTATACGAGTTTCTCAGGATGCCATTCGGTCTGAAGAACGCTGCTCAAGCTTTCCAGCGCCTGATGGATACTGTCTGTCATGGTTTGGACTTCGCTTTTGTCTACATTGATGACATCTTGGTGGCTAGCAAGGATGTTGAGACACACAAACAACACCTTCGTCTGCTGTTCCAGCGACTTCAAGAGTACGGCCTGGTCATCAATGTCTCCAAGAGCCAGTTCGGTTGCGACACCATCGACTTTCTCGGCCACCGCATCACTCACACTGGTATCATGCCATTGCCGGACAAGGTAGATGCTGTGACACGCTTCCAGCAACCTTCCTCTGTCAAAAGCTTACAGGAATTTGTAGGCATGGTCAACTTCTACCGTAGATTTATCCCATCTGCCGCACAGTTGATGTTGCCACTCTTTGAAGCATTGACAGACAAGCCCAAGACACTGCTGGTTTGGAATGAGGTAATGGTGAAAGCCTTTCAAGACACCAAGGAGGCATTGGCAGAAGCAACACTACTTACACACCCTCATCACAATGCACCGATCTCGCTCACTGCAGATGCGTCAGACCAGGCAGTAGGTGCTGTTCTGCAGCAGTTCGTGAATGGTGTTTGGGTACCCCTAGCCTTCTTTAGCAAGAAGCTGCAACCACCAGAGAGGAAGTACAGTGCGTTCGATCGTGAACTGCTTGCTCTCTACCTGGGTATACGGCATTTCCGATACTTCCTTGAGGGTCGACATTTCACGGCTTTCACCGACCACAAACCCCTCACATTCTGCATGTCTAAAACTTCAGAAGCATGGTCAAGCCGTCAGCAACGCCAACTCTCTTACATCTCTGAGTTTACAACAGACATCCAACATGTACGAGGGAAGGACAACTCGGTCGCTGACACATTGTCAAGAGCCACCATTGCCGATGTGCAACTGGGAATTGACTACAGTGCCATGGCCGTGGCCCAACAACAGGATGCTGAGGTGCAAGCCTATCGTACTGCCACCTCAAGTTTGCAACTAAGGGACATCCCTTTCGGAACACAAGGTATTACACTCCTGTGCGATATGTCTACTGGCCATGCTAGACCAATTGTACCTGCTGGTTGGAGACGCCAAGTTTTCGATTTGATCCACGGCCTATCTCACCCCTCAGTACGTGCTACAAGGAAACTTGTTGCTGCAAAATTTGTGTGGAATGGTCTGCAAAAGCAAATAGGGATCTGGGCCAAACAGTGCATTGCTTGCCAGTCCTCCAAGATCCAAACACACATCAGAGCTCCACTCGAGAAGTTCAGCGTTCCACAACGCCGATTTGACCACATTCATGTGGATCTTGTGGGGCCACTGCCACCTTCCAATGGTTTCACACACCTTCTCACAGTGGTTGATCGATTCTCTCGCTGGCCTGAGGCTATTCCCCTCAATGACACAACTGCCACCAGTTGTGCACAAGCCCTAGTCTCCCATTGGATTGCCCGTTTCGGCATCCCCATCGACATATCATCCGACAGAGGACCCCAGTTCACCTCACAACTATGGAATGCAATTGCCCAGTTGTTGGGCACCCAGCTCCACCACACCACAGCCTACCACCCTCAGTCTAATGGCCTGGTGGAGAGGTTTCACCGCCACCTGAAGTCTGCCTTAAGGGCACGCCTCACGGGTCCCAGTTGGACACGAGAGCTACCTTGGGTACTGTTAGGTATCAGGACAGCACCAAAGGAAGATTTGGGATGCTCCTCAGCGGAAATGGTGTACGGCGCTCCACTTACAGTACCTGGAGATTTCGTATCCAGCCACAACATATACTCTGACAACAATCTCCGACTTCAGCATCTACGGGATCAAGTAGGCTCATTGGTTCCCGTCCCAACCTCTCAACATGGTGTTGCACCTACCTCAGTACCCCGCGACCTGCAGCAAGCTCAATTTGTTTTCATTCGTCGTGATGGTCATCGTACACCCCTCCAACGTCCCTATGTAGGCCCCTTCAAGGTCTTCCAGCCTGGTCCCAAAACTTTTCAAATCGATATTGGAGGAAAGATTGAGATCATTTCAGTTGACAGACTCAAGCCTGCTCACATGGATCCAGAGCACCCAGCCCAAGTCGCAAAGCCAAGACCTCGTGGACGACCCCCAAAGAACCCTCAACCCTCACCTACAACTACGACCCAACGCCAATCCCGAGACAAACCCAATGCTTTACAGCCAAAGCACACCCGTTCAGGTCGTCAAGTCAAGATTCCACAACGGTACATCTCGGTTCTGGGGGGAGTGGTGTAGCGGACGAGATATACGGACTACACTATAGATAGTATACGGAGAACCTCATGACCTTTGTGTCTATAAATAGACATATTCCATGTGTATTGTACAGTTGTTTGTCGTGCAAAAGGAGAGTTGATTCCTGTTGCTACAGTACTCTCTTTATTGATGTCATATTGTAATGTGATCCGATTCTACTTCCAATCTCCAAAGTGGGAACAAAGCTGCCGATTGTGAAACTTATGCCTGAGCAGGTTTAGTTCCGTGTGCTAATTCAGAGAGCATGGTGGAAATGGCCCCAATTTTAAGTCTCGGGTCATAACTAACTCCTCCATGGACATAGTTATAGTGTCCTTGGAAGAGTTAGCATAGCAATGTAACATGTAGCGCATGTAACAATATAGTTTCTCTAGCATGTCTACAAATGTAGTGTGTAAAGTGTGTACAGTAAACTAGTTGTAATGCTCAGCTAAAAATTAATGTAAGAAGAGTATAATTATGGCTCAAATGTGTAACAGTTGCAAAATTGTGGGAGTAGAAAGAATGAGTAGACAAATTGCCCATAGTCATGAGAGGCTACGTAAATATACCTTAATTAGAACTACAAATGAGTCAGACATTGATGCCAGCTATTGCGGTGGAATACATAGTTAAAATATTATTTTGCACTCTTGAGGTCATTATTACAATGGAAGGAACCACAACATCCCAAAGGCACTGTACACTCTATACTTATCCCTATTCCTAGCTATAGTACAACTGAACACTGTTGTAATGGTACATTGTTAAAATGAAGTGATAATTTGATTTAAGCTGACAGCTTCTGGCATTCATTGGACTCCATTTCTGAGAGTTCAGCATTACCAGCATACGGTGATCCTGACCTGCTCCTTGATCTGCCATTAACAACATTCTGCATTACCCAGTTGCGTGCCATGTATAGTAAGAAGAAAAGAAAGTGAATCACCGTGAGATAGCCAAGGATACACCCAATTAACCTTGCTGCCATTCCAGGATCAGAGTCATAGTCAAGAATCGGATATATGTAGTGATTTCCACTTGCATCAGTGCCGTTGAAAGCATAGTACAGTCCAGTAAAAGCTGCGTATATAAGTCCAAATGATATTGGATAGACGACATGTAACAAGCGAACAGGGATGCTCACAATCCAAAGATCTGCAAGAGCTGAAATACTGTTGATCATGTGGACATGCAAGATGATTGGGCTGAAAAGAAATTCCACCCTTTCAGGATCATAGAAGAATATCCAAAAGAGGATAGAAACTCCAACTGCTAATTCAGTTCCTAGTGTAAAGAACACCCAGTGTACTTTATTGAGCCATGATGTTCCGCTGTGACCATTACTGGCACTAATCAAGCGTGTGTCTATTAAATTGTTTGGTGCTTCATGTGGTTTGCAGGACCAGAAGTGTATTTGCAAGAACTGCACAGTTGTTGAAATCACCGCCACTATCAGATAAAGGTTCCAGATAAGAAATGCCCAATAGGTGAGATAGATGAGATACTTCGCTCCAAAACCAGAAGTTTTTGCATCAACTCCTGTCGCCACCAACCAGGCGAAGAAGTAGATCATCAATATCCAGCGGTACACTACATACAACAGTTGTGTGAGCCACCACTCTGGAAGCCACTGCAGGAATACAGCAGGATCAGCCATTATGAAAGTGACTTATACACAGTTGTTATGCATAATGTGCATGGCATAACTGGGTGAGCAATGGCTGAAATACAGGCTCAAGAGCCTTTTTCAATGCGGTCAAGTTGATGACCCCCAGTCTTAACTGTGACTACAGCATCTTAACTGTGACTGTGGGCATGACACCCCATTGTTGTAGACATGTATACTGTCCTAGCCATATTCATGATCGAGCCTAGCTAGGTGGCCACTGACAGTAAAATACACCTGACGGGTATAGAGGAACACTTAGGTGCCATGTAACTATACATGTGTGGACATGCCTCCACAATGCAATTAACTTTAAGCACAACAGATGACCTATACATGGGTAGTATATCACCGTGTACATAAATTTCCCCCTCATATAATGATTGTAGTCTGTAACCTTACTCTCTCTATAGTTTACTCTCCTAGAAATTGTACCTCTGTATTCTATACATTCTGTCATTGTATACTGTTTAAGCTTAGGGTACTGTTACATAAGCAATAAGTGACAATTTGCAAGCTAAACATGAATTTACCAAGAATTGCAATGAATGAACACAAAAGGCAAGTTAACTAGCAACCTAGAAACGGGACAGGTAATACATTATGCAGTGGAAATTAAGGTTACGGGATACTTGTGCGCATGCTGTCCGAAATGTGTTGGAAGTGCATGCTGAATTTTTGTAGACAATAATCTCTAGTATGAAGAGCATGAACAATTTGATTCTGGCGGTGGAGGTACGCTGTCACAAGCTGCTGGGCATGACGGAAGCTTTTATGGATACACTTTATAACAAGCAGTTCAGTTCACAAAACCCCCCGCTTTTCACAAGCAGATAAATTTGCCAAGGACTATGCGATCAAATAAAGCTTCTGTTTGTCATGCCCTTTGAGGACTATTTTAACACCGTTGACTAGGTCCAATTCGAGTTCCACAATTTTACAAAATTCAGCATGCACTTTCAATGCACTATGCACAGCGCGCGTACAAGTATCCCATATAACTTTAACTTCATTACTTAGCTTCCTTGGTAGTAGGAAGTAAGGTAAGAGAGGGGTTTCTGGACAGTGGAAGTTTCCAGACGTTGCTCCAAAATTTGCTCCTTAAGCTTCTTGTGGCCAAACGAGGGACTTTGAGGGACACATAGTGTGCCGTATGTGGCCTGTCGATTAGATTAACCTGTTGGCCTGTCAACACGTGTTGCAATCTGTGCGTAGGCTCATCATGGTAGCCATTGATAGTGAGTTGGAGACATGAATGGTCTAGCTATTCGATGGCCACAACAAGGACGGATTGAGACCACTCACGTGCACGGGCCTGTAGCTATACCTCTTCAATTGCTATATGCAGCATTGGGTACTACTGCATGGCAACAACAGTGTGCAGCATGATTGTGCATGTATAGGTAGTGCGTGGCATACCTGCTAGGCTTCTTAATTTCCCGTGTTGTAATTCTGTGGCATATTCTGATGACAGTAATGCACAGTGAAATATGTTCTACTTTCTGTATATACACCTGCTCAGGCTCGCACACAATGTCATGCATTCGGCTATTTGGAACAAGTACTAGTGACTTTGGTTTGTTATGTCGCTGTTTACTGGTTTCATGTTTGTTGCAACACCAAACTCATACAAATAGCTAGCAACCCAGCATGACATGTACAAATCACATTGAGTTGCATGTGTCAGTTCTCTCTCTCTGCTCATGCTTCCTAAACTAAACCTCTACCTACTTTGTAGGGTCATCGCATGCATCTTTCCAGTTACCAACAAAGTTGGAATCACCCTTAGAGGCTATAATTTCATCCTCCTTGAAACTGGAAATGCATACACTAACGCTGTCACATTGACAAAACGGCACTGTTTGAAAAGCTTTACAACTGCCGCAAAAGAACGCTGTGGAAATTCAGAAGACAACGGCTGATTTCTGGAAGTTCAGCACTCTTCACCTTTTTTTACTGCTATAGCAACAACACGACTTACTTAATTGAATTTATTTTGTGCATGCCCCTATAGTATTGGTATGGCCATGGCCGATCCCGACGAATAGCTAGCTTTTGCTGGCCCTCTGTAGATGTGCACTCCAAGGCTCTAAAGCAACAATTTTGCCTGAATGAAGAAGCAGGGTGGACTCTCGACCGGGATTACTACTCAGCAGGAAGAAGCATGAAGTGTGTATCATAATGCATTAATTCTAGCCAGACTCAACTCTCAACACAACCAACAACTGGTCAGGCCTATTTACTCCGAGAAATGGCCACCTGGCTTCAACCAAGAGCTATTCATGGCTAAGCCCAGATGTGGCCATCCTGTTTGCACCCTTCGGGTGCACCCACCCACCTCCCCCTGTCCCACCCTTTCTGCTCAAAGGATATTGCCAGAGTGAAATCATGAAGCTGAAAGTCTCATGTCGCATATAATTCGTCATTGGTCGGTAAAGTGTTAAGCTGTGAGCTTGTAGCTATTTACCCCCGACATACAGTACACAACTATGTTCCAAATATCAGTGCGGATACTAGCATGTTGATGCATCAATACATTAAGATTTTAACCGTGTGTTTGTCTGTGTGTGTGTGTAACGGAAGTGGGATGTTCGTGGGGTGGAACTAGACTAGTGACGTGCGACTTTCGTACCATTGAACCTCGAACTCCGCGAAGAATGTTCGAGAACATTGGGTATGGGCTAGCTGGAAGCTTCTAGAACAGCTGACGGATGCAATATTGGTGAGCAGCAGTCAAAGCGGACACGCTGCAGGTGAAGCCGGAGCAGCAGTTGAAGTGGACGCAATCGAGGAGCAACAGCCGAAGCGGACGCAATCGGGGAGCAGTTGCAATCGGGGAGTAGCAGCTGAAGCAGACACAAGTGGCGAGCAGCAGCTGAAGCGGATGCAAACGGGGAGCAGCAGTTGAAACGGCAATCGGCGAGCGGCAGCTGAAGCGGACGCAATCGGGGAGCAGCAGCTCTGACAGAGAGCTGTCGGGCGCTGAATTTCTCACGTAGGCGAACAAGGGGGAAGTAGCTGAGCAAGCAAAGCGAGCTCAGCTACTTGTAATTATAATGATGGTTGTACTAGTCAGCAAGTTCACAGTACAGACTAATCATTATGTGGTTGGATGTTGTTAGGAAATGATACATGCCACAAACATGAAGCACATACCACATTTACTACAGTTGCAATAATTCCCATGAGATTCACTCACTATTACATTCACAGAAACACAGCACTCGCCAAGTTAGTGTTCTGCCCCATTGGGTCATATAGCACTAATACTCAATCACTTGTTGACTAGCTCAACAACTTGAATCATGAACATTATATCTCTTCAATGGCAACAACAAGGCTGGCAACCACTAATGACCCACCTAGATTGTTGAGAGACTTTCTTGTTAAATAGAATCATACATTTAACATGTCTTTGCCATGACACAGGAAACTTTTGATTATTGGCAGAAGTGTTTATTACGGCAAGATGTATGAACATATACGCAGACATGACTCATAATGTATAGGCAGACTTACATGCAGACAGACACGTATACAGCTCACATTCTACACAATATCATTCTATGCTCAGGTTTGACCCAATTCAATGGCATGTGAATTTCTTGCTGTGGTAAACCAACCCAGGCGATGAGTAAAGGAAAACAACCTGGTTAATTATTGCAAACGAAATTATTGACACAAAAAGTGCGCGGTCAGACAATAGCCTCGTTCCCAGGCCGTTTTGGGAGGGAGAAACAGCCTGGCAACTTCCGTGAGTTCAAACTGTTTACGGACGTAACGTCACGGCAATTGCATACCTCATTCAATCAGTGAAGTCCACGTGATACTTTCACCGGCTGAGAACGGTCCTTTCCTGCTTGTGGAAGCAACTGTTTGCGCAGGTTCTGTGACGGAAGGCAAGCAGAAGACGAACGAACAAAAGTCGTCGTGCAGAGCACCTACACTAGCGCGATCGAGCGATCAACTATTGTGATGAATGGGTGTGACTGCGACGTTTCAACGCATGATGCAATTCGGTTTACCGCTGTCATGTGCCAGCGATCTGAAATCTGATTGGGACTTCCAACTCTCTGCATGGCAGCGGAAGTAACAGTTTGAACTCGCGGAAGTTGCCAGGCTGTTTCTCCCTCCCAAAATGGCCTGGGAATGAGGCTAGGTCAGACAAAAGACCTGGCAGCCAATGTGTCTGTGCCATGGCAACTGTGCTACGCACAGATGGACGCCTTCTTATTATGGTATATACTTAAGGGTGACTGTAAGCCGACTTTAGCCTCGTTCCCAGGCCTGAGACAGGGAGGAGAAAAGGGCCAGATTTCCACTGTTTGTTAAATCATGGTGGAATTCTACCGGCACCGCGAACGTTCGATAATTCTGTACACTCGTGACGTCAGAGTATAGAAAGCAAATATGACCTGCTATGACAGCTCTTGATCATGCTCTCTCCTGCGATTGAAAGATAGGTGTGGCTACCATCGCACCAACCGGGTGGAGTCAGTGTACTGCCAGACCCTTCTGAGTAATAATGTCGGGTAAGTGTGTTGCTGGTGGATTATAATGGTGGTCGTGTCACCCCTCATCTCGTGGATGGAGGACCAGTGTAGCAAACTAGAAAGTGTCACATGCTCAACCATGTGACTACGAAGACGTCATTTGCACCTGCCCCCCTATGAATACGTGTTTCGGTTACTAATAATTAAGCGCACGCACAAAGAGTGGAAACCAGGCCCATTTATTGCTGTAGTAACTTGACCATAGTCCTGGCACTTTGTATAGACAGTCATGTAATTACCGGCTACTATAGGGTGTGGGCCATATGGCCAGCAATTGAATTGTTCTAGTACCCACTATCTATCCCGACTAAACTTTCGTAAGTACCCAAATGATAAATAATTTTCCAACACCAATTATAGCTACATCACCCCTTTATAGCTAGCTATTACTGCCGAGATCCCTGCTGCAGTGCCATGCAGCGCTAGCATAACAGTACAGTTGGAAACTTACGGGTGAATAAACGAAGTGTTTCCAGTCATCTCGGGCTAACCAGAACTTGGAACAATGCAGTTCTGAACGCACAAAGTTGTACCACCTTCCAGGCATCTTGCTGCTGCAGGGTACAGATCGCGGGTTGCGGTCTGCCACGCCTTCCAACCCACGCATTACCGATCGAACAGTGCATGAGCCATGAATATTAGCTAATCGTTCGCAAGCCTGCATAAAGGGAGGCTTGTCTAGCTATATTATGTGAAGATATTTCCACCCCGTCATTTATTGTACACTAAGTCTTATGAAGATAGCTACATAATTATTCGAAAAAGGATCTCATGCCTTGATAATAAAGAATC
The DNA here is from genome assembly GCA_963931865.1 of Axinella damicornis. Classification (NCBI taxonomy): domain Eukaryota; kingdom Metazoa; phylum Porifera; class Demospongiae; order Axinellida; family Axinellidae; genus Axinella; species Axinella damicornis. The sequence goes on from OZ007509.1 coordinate 7,773,770, forward strand.
CTTGCAACTTGACCTCAGAGATCAGTGTCTCCTTGTAACTTCCATGCAAGACTGAGCATCTGGTAGGTCTACCTCACCTTCAAACTGCATCATGAACAAACCGTATGAGATGCAGTATGCATGGCCTGGAGATGTGGTTTCTGCTGGTATGTGGCAACAGCAACCTCTTATACCCATGGGTTACCATCTCAGATTTGTGAGTAATATAATTATAGCCTTGTAGTAATTCAGATCGGTGATAGTTTCAATCCGCTGCAGGTTGCCTCCAAATCGTTGGGATGGGAGAGCATTTGAGAGGCCATAACTCAGACACTGCATGCATGATATTAATTGCATGTGTGTATCTGAGTTTTGCTTCAAACCGAGGTGCAGTCTTTCTACATGGTATAATAGTGTCATTGCCATAGCAACAGAATCTGGGGATCATTTACTTCAGCTACACCAGACACCAGACGTAGCGTGCTGTGGATACTTTCAGAGTCTCCACAAACGTTAATTAATGCATGCAGCATGATTGTTGTGCTGTATAATATTTATGCAGGCAGTGATTATTTTTATTACATGGAGACACACAGTTATTCATGAGCCAAAAGCAAAGCCACTTATTATAACGAACTGAGGTATATTATGTGTGCCGGCGGGGCCACATGTATATACACAATGCATATGTGACCCACCTGTACCAGTATACTGATTTTATTATGCCAGGATCCTATACATGTAGCCTAATGCTGTAGTATCATTGTGTTCACAAGAGATTGGACACGACACGAGAAAGTGTAATACCAGGATGAGTCGAATATTATTGAACGCAGGACATTGTTGGGAAAGCCAGGCCTGAACGATACATAATAATATATGAAGTCAGCACAATGACACTGAACAAGATAGGCTGAAGCAGCCCTCTGGTCATGTTTCACTGGGGCTGTCACAAATTTACTGAGTCCGTCATATGGTCATGCCCATCAAAGGTCAGACAGCATGTCGTATTGCCCACTGCAAGTACGCGCATGCACGTATATACATCTCATCAGTATGGGGCTCACTCCAATACTTCATGCAGGCATGCATGAGCTTCCATGCATGTACGATGCAACCTAAGAAGTGAGATCTATCTGTCTCTATCTATCTATCTATCTATCTATCTATCTATCTGTCTATCTATCTATGATCTATCTATCTGTCTGACTATCAATCTAGAATAGGAGCCAGAAGTATCAGAGAAACATGCCATCATGCAGCTTTATGAGAGTACACAGTTACCATGGTTACTCAAGTGGTGGGCATGAAGCTATAGTAACTGTGCAGGTTAATTGAACCATATAGCTATGCAGAGGTGTAGGTCTTCAGAGCACTACTTACAAGTTAGACCTTGTTATGGTGCTAGGAGGCAAGCCATGCCTGAATGATTTCCCATGGTTACGTACTCGACACGAAGGTTCCCATGGTTATGTACTCCAGGTGGACATGAAGGTTCTCTCTCCTCAGTAACTGTGTAGTACATTAGGTAATCCACTAATTGAGCATTCAGTCATCCTTGTCCTGCTAATGGTCATAGAGAGTGCCTGTGCACTCTTACTGTGCAATACATACCAGGATACAGTAACTGAATGGTCACGCTTCCTCATTAATGACACCCACCCACATTACTCAGGTACTAGTAAATTGCACTGATCTCCCGGTGAAAATAAAGATTAACAGTGATCAAATTTGACCTGCATTTCCCTAGTTTATAACAAATTATTCATGATCAGTCTTTCTTAGTTACATGTACAAGTGGATTGACTCTCAGCAACAGAAGCAGTGGTACGATGAGGAGCAATCCTCCCATCATGTAGCACACGCAAGCACTGTACTGCCAGTACACTGTGAAGGAGGCAGAGTATTCATGTTGATCAGTAAACATTAGTCTTGAACGCAAGTTTTCTATCCCAGCTTTTTGTCTAATAGCTTTTGAGGAAATCGGAATGAAAGTCAGGGAAGAATTTCGGGATTGAGATGATGCAACTATGATGTCACTGGAAGCTTTGGTAGCTCGGTGTGTCTTCTTGGATGGTAAGTCCTCTTGGTCTTACCTCTTCCTGGTTCCCTTGCTCGTGCACTGACAATAGCACAACTGATGGGTGTTCTGCCATCATCTCATTCGGTCGGTTTTTCCTTCTGATTGTTCTCAAACAAGACTGGGATGGAAATTGTAGGTACGAGGATAACTAAAGAGCCTAGCCTTCTATGTAAGGAATGCACTGGCCTAATGACAGATTCTGTGTACCCCAATAATGGCAGTGACTTCAGAAAATAAGATACAAGGGATACCTCAAGAGCTTATATGTCAAGAGCGCATGATGACATCATTGCCGCATTAATGATGATGTCATCATGCACTCTTGCTTATGTTTATTAACGTGGATTCGAGTCTTCAGAAACGTAATGCAGTATTGCCACCACAAGGTATATAGCCAGCCTTCCAGTGCGCTCACCTACACAGGCCACAAATGGTCCGGTGGCTCTAGAGAGGGCTCCAAGAGAACGGAATATGCCCATAACTTTCCCTTTCTCGTCCCCTTCACCTAAGGAAAGGAAGGTATTGGTGATAAGACCACCAAGCGTCACTGCTAGACTGGACAAGCCACGTACAATAAGCAAATTTGTGATTGACTTGTAAGGCTTTATTACCCCAGTTTGAAGTTCATGATGAGTTCATGTTGAGCGTAGCAAACAAAGTTGTAAGCCTGTCATAGTGTTTTCATTCCAACCCTTGAAGACGTAACCACCCAGTCCTTCGTCTCCCACTGCCACTGCCGATGCAAGTTATCATTGGTAGGTACTCTGGAAATATCCAGTGATACATTCATGACCAACATTTTTGCTGTTCTTCTGGATAACTACAGCAAATTATTTCTTTGATCTTGTCACTTCCTCACATTTGCGGGGACATTTAGTCAACTAATCGAGTAGTAAACTCCCCACTTTTGACTGAAAAGATTTACTACAAATGGGGGTCCTATTAGCAGGAAACTACAGTACGTGTAAGTTGAAGAGCATGAGGCACCATAGATAACAGAACTACGTAGTTCTATTATCTATGGAGGCATTATTATAGGACCATAGGCATGTAGTATTCATACGCTTGTGGAAATAGTATACCCAACCTACCATATTTTGATGCAATGGTTGTCAAACTTGGTACCACTGTTCCTGAGCCTGTGTGAGTAACAAAAAAAGAACGTTATGATACCCTGATACAATGTATTTGTTTGCATGTTGCCCCTCTGGGCTTTAGCTAACTTGGGTGCATTCACATGGCTACATCTAAGCTGCTTGTATGCCTGTCCTCAGGGGATTTCCCTAGTCGACTAATTGGCTAATAGCTTATATGACTAATCGACTAATTGAGTACCAGCCATGTCCTAGTTCGCCATCAAAGGCTTGGAGCCATTGTTCATTCATTATTTGTCATTGTTTGTGTCGTTATCCTACCCTAACCGGTTTAGCCAGCTTGACTCATCATTCCTGTGCTGCTAACAGAATAGGTCCGGCAGACCCGGCTACCACCAGACCCGGCTACCGCCAGACCCGGCTACCACCAGACCCGGCTACCACCAGACCCGGCTACCACCAGACCCGGCTACCGCCAGACCAACGTTTGCTGTATGGTGCCTGAGCTAGAACTAGCAGAGCTCCCAGCCATCTGAGACAACCATGAGCATGAGATAATGAATTGCGCATGTGCTTTGACTAATCAGCACGGAAGAATTTTAGTCGACAGCCTTAGTTCAGTCGATTAGTCGACTAATTCACCTAATCTTTCAGGCCCTATAAGTTCAAAATTTACTTGAATGAGCACCCACCAGTCTTGCGAGATGGCATCGGGCACTCAGGAATACGTGCACATGTTGATCGGTGTAAAACACAATGTAGTTGCAGTTTTTACCTATCATTTTGCTAATGATTGACTAAATGGTCAGCCTGAGGGCACCATAACCAGCGTTTCCATCAATGCCAGGTGTATGGATTGTTTGCTATCTACAACAAAATCTGGCTGAGAGCAGCTACTGTACTTCGGAGATTGCTCTGGCAACTTTCAGCCTACATCGTAGCAAACCACGGCTGTTATGGACAATTGAGGATGCTAACAGATGACGCACGAGTACAAACCATAAACATGTATAGATGAATGTGGAAACACATACGTATATGAGTGCCTACCCCCCTCTTTGGTCAACTTGTTAGGTGGGCACTCTTTCGTGACAAACACTAACAGTGTAATTAGCCAGTCCCAATGGCTTGACTTGGTGTTGGGGTAATTGGGCGAGCGTGAGCGAGCCCCATACAGACGAGTTTGCTGTGAATTAATTTTCTATTTGTATCCTACATCATGCCGTAAATCACTCCTGCTCGTATTTTGCGTGTTCTTGTATAACGCATTCAGTCAAACCACAAGCGACTCACCACTGCAACAACATGTCGACTTGGAGCCGGAGACTGTCTGACTGAGACACAAACAGTTAACTATGAAAAGCCTACCTCAACAAGGCCTTACAAGGATGGAGAGTATAGCGCATGTGGTGGGAGGCTACAGCATGTCACGAAGACGGGGAGAGTGCTTCAAGCCATTGCATGTCCTGCATGCAGAGCACATTATGGTGTGCATATAGAAATCATCACGGTGTGATGTGCCTGTTAGACTGCTTCAGCTATTGCCAGAGGATGGGAACTTAAACTCAGTAACACTGAACTCAAACAGTTATGACACAGAATTGGCATCAGCAGACAACGATGGAGACGTGTATGATGCTCATCTCTCAGCTTCTTTGTCCCAACCACCGCACAGCGGATGACTGAGCAAGGACTGCCAGGCAGTCCATGCAAGACCGACAGTAATTGAACTCAATGAAGCTCCACACATGCACATCCTATGACTAGACAAGTAGATTTCGCTCATGCTCACCCCACAATGCTCAGCATTCCACCAGTGGTAACGTATTATTGTAATTGTCCATATATGGTGGAAGCTAAAGCACGATCAATGGACCACATCCTCCTTAGCTTACAGATTCTGTACCACTATAATATTATACCACTCACCAAAGGAGTACAGCAACAGTCCAGTGTAGAGCATGGAGGGTGAGGCCGCAAATCCCACTAGTAAAAATCCAGGTATGATCGCCAGAATACCCTGTGAATCAAAGTAGTATATGTAAACATTGAAACTACTCAGTGTAGACATTAATTGTGTCCTTGCTTAGGATACTGCCACCTTTGTTGCAGATGGACAGGGTGGTGCCTTTAGGGTTTTAGATAATCCTCATGTTGCAGCTCATGAAAGCCCAAGAAATTAAGACTTCACATATCCAAAGGTGCCCATCTGCAACACACACGGCGATATCCACTCAGCTTTCACATGACCACTAATTGCCAGCTTCCAACCGCCTCCATTCTGGCTGCAGACAAGGGATGTTTAGTTTGGTTCTCAGGCAATATGGACTGGAAATGAGTCAAGGCTAATTAACTCATTGCACTTGACACAATTCCTGTGAGCATTCCATACACATCTAAAAGTGTGCCTCTGGTTGATTCATGAAAGTATTCACACGCACAAGTCATGCTGTTTTCTCGAATTAGCATCACAATCCTTTCCAAAGGTAAGGTGAAATGAGTATGGCTAAACATGGTGTCATATCCAGGTTTTCCATCCCAGAATTTGACTCAAAACTTTGAAGAATCTCCGAAGGAAAGCCCGGGAGGTTAGCATACGATACGGTACCATCGTACGCAACTGGAAGCTTTTGTAGCTCTGTGTCCTCCTGGATGCTAGATTGCCTTAGTCTTGCATCCTTGTTCCTTAACGCACGCACTGACAAACGACGAGCATTCCGTGCCATCGACATGACATCACGACGGCACTGTACCACATGCAAGATGCACCCGGGCTTTCCTTCTGACATTTCTCCAAAGCTGTGAGACAAAATCTGGGACAGAAACCCTGGGTACAAGGCTCGGCGAAATGCGTGTGGCCGGGGACACACTCAACTTGTTATGTCTCCATATGCTGTACACCACTGTTTGAGTACTTGCAGATCATGCGAGTAATTGCGAACGTGTGTGAATGCGTGCAACTACAGAGTTAGCATGTCCGATGGAGTGTAACGGTAGACTCACACGCAGGATTTCCACTCATGCTCACTGGATACTTGACATTGCTACCAATTATACCTAATTAAGGGTGTGGCAGCCTACAGCACCTGTTGTCAAGGAGAGTGCATACCTTGAGGTCACCATTATCTGAGGGCAGTCGTTTTAGCGAATTTGAAAAAATTGCTACGCAGTGTGGTTGCCAGTTCAACAGATCAGTAATATAACAGTTGCTATCAGCTCAGGTGCATAGTTGAAAACGCTAAAATTAATTCTTTTGCTAGGTGTCCGGAGCACTCTCATTGCCAGAGTCATATGTACAAGTGAACACACGGCTTGGTACACACCATCCATTGCCAGTCTCTTACACACAACTTAGTACTACTCATGTGACTCTCAACGAATCATATGCCTCAGAATTGATCACATGACGGAGCATTAAAGCACACTTTAGTGTGCATTATCTAGATAATGCACACTTTTCAAAGATCAAAGGCTGTCTCGGGTCAGTAAGTAGTTTAGATACCAGTTTGCAGTGCATTACGGGCTTTAGTGCACTTGGGCAATCTAGTTAACAGTCTCGGAAGGATAATGCACTTGCTTTCGGCTCGTGAATTATCTCACCCCCGACCGTTAACTAGATTGCCCTCATGCACTAAAACCCGTAATGCATGGCAAACTGGTATTTAAGTAATATTTAGATACCAATTTGCCGTGCATTATGGGTTTTAGTGCATGAGGGCAATCTAGTTAACGGTCATGTGAATAGTACATAAGCAAGCATTCATTCTGACACCTGAATAAAGGAAAACTGCCACTCAAAAAGGTCACTGCTATGCACTGTTCTATATTAAACTGCATAATTATTTTATCACAGTTTCGCCACAGTTTTGTAATCACGACCGCTAAGATTACACCTCTACGGTTGCCATGGTAAAGGTGTATGGGTAGAGTTGTGCATGTAGGAATACAGATCTAGGATCACCATGGTAAAGGTGTACTGCCATGGGATTACACCTCTAAGGTCACCATATGGTAAAGGTGTACTGGGATTACACCTCTGTGGTCACCATGGTAATCCTAATCTAAAGGCATGTGCAAGAATGCAGTGACCACACCTAATGAGATTCATACTGTGCCCAATGGTACTGCTGGTGCATCTGAAGTGTGCCACAGGTGCTTCATAGCCAATTCTCCCACCCACACAGTCAAAAATGCAAGAAATGGTGACAAGTAGGAGAGTTACATTTCCAGCTGTCACAACTCCAGTACTTAAGGCATGTACAATGGTCCCCTCATTTAGAGGCTTGTGGGCTAGGAGGACTCTGTTGGTGTAAACACTGGGTAGGGAAGTACAGAAACCAAACGGTTTGACAACACTCTAGCTGAAACGTTTGGTTTCTGTAATTCCCTGGCTAGTGTTTACACCAACTGAGCCTGTTATTAGTCCTCCCTACTAGCTGCATACACACGATGAGCTATATGCTACCTTTGTTTGTCTAGCTATTCCGAGCTCCAGGTTGCCCATACACCTAACCTTTCTACACTATGTGTGTCATGCAGATCACAGACTAGTGGTGGGGAACAAGGTAGGGCTGGGCGACACCTACCAACATTTGATCATGAGATCCATGCTATATATTTTTTATCTATGGCAAGGTTCATGGTGTACGACTACACCCCTATAATTGCCTGAAAGCATACTCTCAATCTCTTTGACACCAATCCCTTGAGAATGGGTGGAATTTCACAACAACGCTCATGACCTATAATCGCGCCCAGTACAATTACCTGAAGGCATTCTCTTGACCCCCTTGACAGCAATCCCAAGTTCCTTGCAGGTTCGGGTGGCAGTGCTCGCACAGGCCGAAAGTATCAATGGTGCAACATACGTAGCCATGGCTAGTTAGCATGCGCAGCTGCCACTATCCAAAGTGTTCACAGCAACCTTTTGAGGGTAAAACGTTTTGTGTGTTTTGCAGGTTACGGGATCCCTGCACGCGGATATATGCACCATATACTCAGTTTTTCTTGTCACCAATAATAAAAACCATGTGATCTGACTTGGACTTAGAAGACCGTATTGAAACAGTGTAGAAAGGGCCGGATGAAGCCTTGGTGCAAATAGTGATGACCGTTCTGGTGACCGGGGAGTTACGATGGCGGTTATTCACACTAAACATCAACTATTCACCAAAAATCTCCAGTGTGAAGACTGCCAGCAACTCGATCCTACTGTTTGGAGACACACCATTGGAAGCACTAGGGCGTGATGGAAGCGTAATATGGCTAACTTAGGCTGAACAGTCCTCGAAAGAATGACCCTTGAGTCTGCATCTTGACTGCTCTCTGTGCTTTGTGTTTCATTTCACTTGCTTAATTTCTTTGTGAGAAAAATGGGCTTGAACAAATTGTCTGGCCACGCTCACCGCGCGACAAGCCCGTAACCTTAAGATTGTGAAAAATGCAAAAAATTTGTATCACATGAAACTATCTCACTGTAGGGAAGCAGATGTATTGGCAACATGAAACAAGTTTGAAATTACAACACAACTGACATTACAAAACGGTACATTAATTTTGTCATTCTGATACCTCAAGAACAACACACATAACCTTTGAACTTTGCTATCACAATACACACGGGAGTATTGTCCAGCACTACGTATATGCCAGGTCTGGAACTTGTGATGTAATTACTCAACAATACGGTATTGTTTTCTCAGGGCCATATCAAGATTTTAAACGCCTGCATGTGTGTGACTAACAGAAGTGGGATGCAAGGGGGGTGGGACCAGACCAGTGACGTGTGACCTTCATACTTACTGTGTACTGTGTGTGACTAACGGAAGTGGGTGTTTGGTAGGCAGGACTGGGCTAGTGATGAGTGCATTATTGTATTAGAGACTGGACCCACTGCAAGCCTGAGATACGTACTATTGGACAAGGCTCAGAGCAAGGAGCTACGCCAGCCTGACCCAGTGGGCCTCTGAAGCATATCTATGGTCAAAGAGAGAATACCAGGTATTCTGATGTCTCAGAAAGCTACATATGATCAGTTCTCGATATCAGGTATAGTAATTATTCACATGCCAAAACAGGCACATTTAGGAACCATTTACTACCATATTTTGCAATGTCAATTAAGCCAAAATTGGCAGAAACTGCACTCCCTGTTCTGTTAGATGACTGATGTGCCATTTCAGCTAAAAATGGAACAAACCCGGAAACAGCACTCCTGGTGAGCGACAGCACACCAAGGATAAACAGTGAAGCCATGAAGCCGCATGCATAGCCTTGTTACCTGGCATTCTACACCCCCAGTTTTTGATCGTTTACAGTATACAAATACTGAAAGCGATCAAAAACTGGTGGTATAGAAGGCCTGGGAACAAGGCTATGCATGCAGACTAATATGCTGGGTATCTTGGGCTAGGATTGAGATATGAAGCTGGGATTTGCACCACTGCGATCAGCTTGAATGCAGCATTCCAATGATGCCCATTTTGCTGTTGGTCGAATTTTGCCCCCAAATTATGAAAATCCCATGGATTATAGCCTTGGGTTGAGTGCGATTTTTGACAAAAATGTGACCCAACGTTAAAAGTCATTTTAGCACGTCACTTGTAGGTTCTTTTCATGCTGATCACAATGGTACCAAGCTTCATATCTCATTCGATTAGCATGGATACAACATGTCTTCAACATAGCAACGAGCCTGTACTCCTTCATACCACACTCTAGATCTACTATCAAGCAGGCATAATTATGTTGGCATGACTCAAAACCACGTGATGTTCCTCATCCAATGCTGGAATACTAACGTCATCCCCGATTTAAGGGCATCCCTACCACTGAGGTTCAGAGGGAGCAAGAGGATACCAGTGAAGCCCTTCATCGTCAGTTAATCCGTGACAGGATGTGCATAAACGAACAAGTCTTTCATGATGTTAGCGCCTACAACGAGAACCTCCAGAGTGGGTGAACAACTGAGTGGAGCATGGCAGTGGCTAGGAAGGTGTTCTTGAAATCAAAACCAGACAGATATGGAAGTTTGAACGTCTACTAGCTCAGCAGCGCGAGACTGCAATAGGCCTTGACCCTGAGCAGGTGGTGAAGAGTCTGAGCAACAGGTTACTCACAACTGACAAGAAACAGGTTTTAGCACTCGGGCTGAACTTTGCCATAGCCCCCCGAGCACATCCCCACTTCAGAAATCATTGCTACCACTGAAACAGCGGCTAGATCGAAGACTAGACACCAACTCACCTGTAAAAATTGAGACTTGGCGTGAGCTCTGCTCTCTGCAAAGCAAGCTCCGCAAAGCAAAACCTCCGGCCCGAAACCTCAACTGTGAGTTGCACTCGGCAATGAAAATCAAGAGCCTGAGGCAAGACGAGAACATTGTCATCCTCCCGGCAGACAAGGGCAATGCCACAGTTGTCATGGACAAGTTGCATTACCAAGACAAGATAAACAGCCTGCTCCTAGACCAAGGTACCTACTGAAGACTACAAAGATGCCAATGACAAGAGCACAGACGGTTTTCAGATCTTCTAACACCCTCTGATGGTCCCTTGTTCAAATAACTGCACACCAGAAGATGCGAGGTGTGGTTAATGAAGTTCCTTGCAAGGATTGTGAACGTGTCTACATGAGGAAATGGGTAGAATCCTACGTAAGAGGCCGACTAAACACAAGGTGGTGGTAAGGAACGACAACCAGAACGTACAACAGCATAGCAGTCCATGCCTGGGACCAGCAACACCGGACAGACTGGGAGTCAACGAAGACCTTGACATCAGCTCCCTACTATTGGGAGAGAAGAGTATGAAAGGCCATCCACATCAACAATGTGGACAGTCAATGAACTTTCACTGTGGTCTGTACTCTATCATAGCATGGAAGCCGTTCATCCCCACCCTCACCCATCTCCCCTTTCACTCATTTCAGCGGTAGTTCTCTCACTTTTTTTTCGATGTATCGTATGGCCGGAAAATTTGGCGGGGAATTTAATTTGGTGGTTTGGTGGATTATGAACGCACCGCCAAATTAAATTCCGCCGATATTTTGTCATGACGAGCTAGCTCTCGCGCACGCACTCATAGTACTATAGTACCTCTGTCTCTGATCTGCCAGAAATAGCGAGCAAGCAGCTGATATCTTCCTGGGTACATGGCCGACAATGGTGCTCCATCGCATCCCTGCTACTGCTTCATTACCAATCGCACGGCAGTTCCTCTCCCACACTCGCATCCCAGAGGTTTATGTAGACGTGGTACCTCGAACACAGCTCTCCACCGCAAACTCGCAGCTATACCGACACAAGACTTCAAGTAAACCACTGAGCGCTCCGCGGCCAACGCGGCCGTGCAGTTAGTATGACGTCATTCTCGCTCTGCAAATTTCCAAATCCGCCAAATTTCAATCCACCAAATGCAATTCACAGCTTTTTAGAGTCAATCCGCCAAATTTAATTCCCGCCAAATTTTCCGGCCATAAGGTATTTCCAATTTTCCTTTCCTCCCGTTTTATCCATATACCCGATGATGTCATTACCTGTATTAATGATGAAGATCCTCGGCTTGAAACATTTGGGGAAGTTATTGTTCCCTTGTTGATGTTACGAATTAGCATTCACAACATGTCTTTCGTTAAACAATGGATTACGGAGTAGGAATTATGCCAGCTAAGTACTATGCTAGGTAGGAGATATGAAGCGGGGATTTGCACCATTGTGATCAGCACGGATGGAGCATTCCGATGATGTCCATTACGCTGTTGGTTGAATTTTGACCCAAAATCATGGATGACGATAGCCTTTGGTCAAGTGCGATTTTGACAAAATTGCGACCAACAATATACTATTTATCACATCTGATTCATTGGATTGCTCCATTCATGCTAATCACAATGGTGCAAATCCCAGATGGCCATGGGTTATCAATCGAAGTGCTTTGTCTAGCACTCAAGGAAGGAGGCGACCGTGACTGTTTGCTGTGAGCGTGAAGAGAGAGAACAGATTGTTGGTCATGTACCCCGAGAGCTGTCTAAGAACGTTCAGCATTTCCCAATGTCGAGGCACAGGGGACGAGCGCTAGTGACATGTCACCGTCGAAATCTTTCATGACAGTAAATGGCTTTGACAGTTTCCTACTGTTTTGTCGGGATGATTATGATGGCAGGGCTGAAGCAAAACTTCAAGCTTCTTTGTGCATACACGGTGCTCCAATCCATTTCCTTGCTTCCTTGTTCATGCTGAGTTTAATAAAAACTGTCTTTGATTAGTGGCCACCCTCAAATAGTAGCCTCAGTAAATCGCATGATGAAATGAATATTAGCCGTGGTGTTTTATCATGGAAATATGGTACTTAGTTTCTGGAGAGTGAAGACTGCTATTAACTCACAACAGCAGTGCAAGCCTAATTATGAAGGTGCAATAACTTTATGGACATACAACGTTGGAGTCGTTTCTACACACAAACAAAGTCCCAGTAGGTCCATCAACGTGAATAACATATAGTATGCAAACACGTTAATTGTGTGCATTTACGCACAACACAGCCCAAAGAGTTAATTGTGCACACTAATTCACTGTGCAACCCAAAGTGAGAATTTATGCCCAACGCTATAGCAGATCACATCACAAATATGGTACACCATCCGACACCCTCCGTGCACACTCACCATGAGTGCTGTCATCTTTTCTGTGCCAGGAGGCCTCCGTCTCAAGTATCCACCTGGGAAAGAGAATGAAGACACTATATACACTATACAGAAACACATTGCTGCCCTCGTCCCACAGGTTGGGTTGGAAGAACTTCCAACTAATTTCCTAGCAATTTACTAGGAGCATGATTGTATTTTTGCCAAGAGATAAAGTTTCACCATTTTTGCCGCCTGCTACACATGGTGAAAATGGAGCTACAAGTCTACATACACTGTAAGCTAAATGAGACGTCAAGGTCTGTCATGCAGCAGTGTAACAAGAATTCTGCAGCAGCTAAACAATTGTCCTATTCTTAGGTATGCGTGAGAAAAACTTGGAGCTTGACAGATGCAGACAGTGTATTTCTCTAGTAATCTAAGGCCTATACTTTCATACGCAGTCATACCAGAAATCCTTGGCCCCCACACAGCTAGACACTGCGTGGAAACACAGGGGATTACCCCACAGCCATAAGCCAGCCATTTGCTGCATCCACAAAGCATAATGTGAATTACTAGCTACATAGTAGTGTATAGTGGTTTATACATAGTTCGTTCACAGTCTTTACATGGAGGATACTCTTCAGGATGCATTGAAAGCGCAATGCAGCCTTCTCCCATGGAGAAAAGCAGTAGAACGACTTTGCATTACATCATACAAAATAAAAGTGCATGTGATCTTGTCCTAACCCCCCTGAAAGCTAAGTATTCAACATGGCAGCTGCTCCAACGTACCTTGAACAAGTACCATCATTATCCCAATGAACAGGAACATTCTTCCTTGCTGCATGCTACGTAGAAGTAGAAACACATACACCAGGTTACAGCATACGAATTGTCCACCACCAAGACATAGACATAACAAGACGCCTTTTTTGAAAAATTGTCTCGGCGGTTTGCTTGCAAGACTGATACAAGTGTTGGACACTAATGACTGATGGTTTAACAAGATTTGCTCGGTAGCTAGCTATAGCTCTGAGATTAGTTCTTGGCGCATGCTGCCGTACTAATGAAAGACTTTACAGTGTGTCAACAGGCATTGTTGCACCAATAGACACATATATATGATGGACAAACTTCAATGAAAGGTGCACTGGTCATATCTTTGACTTGGACTGAAAAAGTATATGCGAGCACATAGACAAAGTGGCTTGAAGAGAAGACTTAGACTAAATGTGACCTGGAAAGCCAAAAGGGCCCTAGTGGTAGCCTCATTCCCAGGCCCCGCCCGCCCAGCTTTTCGTCGCTTGCAGTACGGAAAAGCGGGGAGAGCCTGGTATGTTTCCTCACGTGAGCATTACGTAATCGACAAACAGCCAAAATTTTCAGAACGAAGTTTTGCGTATTGTTCAACCAACTACACGTTCAATGCTTGGTGTGTATAACAGTCGCCCCCCGCTAGCTAGATACGTGTGGTAAGTTACCTCGTACCTTTGCTCTTCTTGCTGTTCTGAGCCCCAGTTCGCCCACGTTCAATTAAGTCCTTTCTACCACCTTTCTACCCTCGACGTCACGCACGTGAGGAAACATAGCAGGCCCTCTGCGTTCTTTCATGCAACCGAAACGGCGCGCGGGCCTGGGAACGAGGCTACCCGGGTACGTACCCTAGTGGCTGTTTTACAACTTTGCGGTTACACGTGTAGTAAAGTTTGTATTACATCATAACGAGGTTAGTTTGCATTCACCATATAGGCCATAGCAACTGCCTTGGTGCTTTCCCTTACATCATTGTAAATGACATCAACGTGTAGCACACAGAATGAGCTTTAATTAGAAAAAAAAAGTGTAGTCATAGCACAATCTAGTCTAAAGTTAGAGAATTTTGTATCGTGATGGATCTAGAAGGCATTCCTGGAATGTCAGAAGAGTGAGTTTCACTCCATGAATGAAGAGTTTACTGGTCATGATGATGAGCTGAGTGATGCTTTTAAAAGCTCTGACACTTCTAACACAGTGGACTTGGATAAAAGTGTTGAAGACCAAGCTGAAGAAGCCATTATTCGCGATTTTTTTGACAAAGAGCCCTGCTGTACTTTAGGTCCTAACAAAAGTGCTTGTTGGACGCAGGCTGGCTGAGAAAAGTTTCTACAAGCAAGACTTGAAAGCCAGGAATTGGATAAGAAAGAGGGAGATGTAGCAGTACTTGCCTCACTACGTGTTATGCGTTCTCTTCCTAGCACATCTCAAGAGGGTTCGCGGTCTTCTATCAACTATCAATTTGGAGGTGAGCCAATTTGTAAGATGGCATTTTTGTTCCTAAATGCGCTTGGTGCTCGTCGATTAAAAAATTTGATCACCCACTACGATTCTGAAGGTTTGAGTGTCCGAGTACACGGAAACACAAGGAAACGCCCCCATAACCGAACCAAGGACGACGATATTGAAAAGGTCAAGGGATATATCGAGAAGTTTGCTGATAATCATGCACTCCCCTTACCTGGAAGACTACTAACCCACAAAGATTATAGAGTGATGCTTCTACCATCAGACATGTCGAAAAGTGCCGTCCATAGATTTTATGAAAAGGCATGTGAAGCTGAGAAATCAAGTTGCATATCACGCCGCACGTTCGTTAACATCTGGAACGATTTGTGCCCGTACATTGCCTCTATGAAACCAGCTACTGACCTCTGTCACGTATGTCAACAAAATGCCAACCTTTTAATGAGATCAGCTAATATGCCAGAGGCAGTCAAGTCTCAGAGATTAAAGGATGCACAAGCACACCTAGACCTCGCTCGAATTCAACGACATCATTACAATGAGCAGTGCGCCAAAGCTAAAGACAACCTCCCAGAGGGTGAAGGCCGACCATCTGTGATGCATTATTCCTTTGATTATGCACAGCAAGTGCACTTCCCCTTCAATTCACAACAGCCTGGCCCTATTTTTTTCAAGACACCACGAAAGTGTGGAATATTCGGCATGTCATGCGAACCAACATCTACACAGGTAAATTACCTAATAGATGAAGCTGACGATGTGGGAAAAGGGGCCAATGCTACCATAAGTCTAGTTCACAACTTTTTGCAGAACCATGGTCTGAAAGAGTCACATCTGTTACTCCATGCTGATAATTGTGTTGGCCAAAACAAGAACAATATGGTCATACAATACCTGGTATGGAGAGTTATTACCCGTCTCAGCGACACTATTGAACTCTCATTCATGTTGGTTGGGCACACCAAATTCGCACCAGACCGCTTCTTCGGACTATTCAAACGCTTATATCGTAAGTCCTTGGTTGATACTATGGATGACATTGTACGAGTTGTCGAAGAGTCGTCTATTGCAGGGAAGAACAAAGCCCAACTGACTGTATCCTCAAATGGAACGCGACACGTACATTGGATTGATTGGTCAAAAGTTTTCAGCGAATTCTTCAAGCCAATTCCAGGCATTACTTCCTTTCACCATTTCAAGGTCTCCAAAGAGAAGCCAGGGATTGTGACTTGTAAAGAGTATGCCAATTCTGAAGAACAAACATTCAACATCTTCAAGAAAGGTGTCACTGCTTCGTCACTCAAGGGGAGGAAACCTACACCTATTCTTCCGAAAGGCCTCGACGCTAAGCGTCAATGGTATTTATATGATGAAATTAGACCATTTTGCTCCACAAACCTTGCCAAAGACGTTACATGCCCCAAACCATCTGTTCCTAGACCTGATGCGGCTCCAGAACCCAAGCGTCCTCGGGAAAAGACATAGTGACGCCCACGCACTAAAAAACTAATTAGCGTTGCTATGGTGTTTTCTTCTGTATAATGTGTCATGTGATCATGAAAATTTTTGAAGTGAATTTTTAGTTGCTATACTTTGTTATGGTACAAAAACCCCAGAATGTGATTTTTGGTCATAAGGGCCCTTTTGGCTTTCCAGGTCACAAATTTGTCAATGGAGGAATACTGATGCATTGTAGTCTACAAGCATCTAGCTAACTACACGTTGCCTACGTTGGTCAGTGATTTGTCGTTGCCTTCTTAGCCGTCTCCTCTCTCGGTCAGCTTGTAGTCGTTGTAGTCGTAGCTTTCTCTGTTCCGGACTCTCTTGTTCAGGCCTTCTTTGCCGTTGCCTTTTTCTCAGTCAACTTGTATAGTCTACGTTCTTGGCGCTCCTCAGACAATCATTCTTGTGTATACCTTGTAATCCGACTTCTTGCTGTTTAGCCTCTCTTAGCAAATCTGCCGCGCATGCGCACCAGCTATGTGGACAGACAGACGTATACGTACCCAGCACTGTGTCTCGGCGCTTCGGCACCGAGACAAAAAGTAGCTGCTAAAGGCAGCTGCTTTGAACCATGCCCAAGTGAGGTGTTGGGGTTGCGTGTCGGTAGTAATCTGGAAGGAGTTAGCGTAAAAATAATTGTTACGTACTTTAGGATGCGTTCTACAGATATAGCTACCTTGGAGTGGTGGTGTAGTCCAATAGAAGTGGTTGGGTGGCGGTCCCCAGAGCCACTGGTTAGCTGATGATGGTGGTGGTGGTGGTGGTGGTGGTGGTGGTTGATGGCAGCAATGGGAGTTATTGTGAGATCGGCATTCATATTGTTGGCAAGATGGTTCGGGTGTACCGTAGTGTACGTATCAACTGCCCACCACGTATCATTTAATTAATGTGCAGCAAAGTGGTGAGGTTTAGTTGGTAATCTTCAATTGTGTCTGTTAACTTCCCACGTTGCTGACTACCAGGCAAGCCTGCCATTTCAGCTGCATGTTATAGTTATATCACGCCTAGGAGGGATGTATCCGGTTTACAGTCACGAGCACGAGGGCGCGAAGCGCCCGAGTGCGAGTGACTGTAAACCGGATACATCCCTAGGCGTGATCTAACTGGCTTATCTCACTGTGGCTACGTCATACTGCAGCACGGTTGCTACGGAGTCTCCTTGGTAATTGCTTGCGTCACACTGCAGCACGGTTTAGTCTGGCTTCAGTTCAGTGTGTTAGCTAGCTAGCTGGCTGTATAGTAGTTGATGTCGTCATTGAGAAGCAAGTAGCTAGTTGTTCGCGCGATTCTCGAGGAGTATTGGGCCTATATTCAGTGACGGATGGCGTGACAGCGAGTGATTTCGAAACAGGACGACTCCCACGTTGGAATTACGAAGAAGGGCCGTCTTCGATGTTAGTCAAAGCGGTTTAAACGTAGAAGGAAAGCGAAGAGAGAAGCCTAGTGCTCTCGTAAATGCAAAGGGACTGAAGACAAAATGACTGAACGTGAGGTGAGCTGTAAGGATCTAACTCCGCTAGTTTCTGGTCTCCGTGGTTGGTTCTGGCCGCGCGAGAGTGTGCTTACAGCATGAAGCAAAGCGATAGTAGCCGAAAGCTCTGTGCCGACCGTCCATCTATCGCATAGACCCATAGCGCTAGTAGCCGAAAGCGATAGTAGCCGACCGTCCATCTATCGCATAGACCCATAACGCTTACGCGCGAATACCTAGCTACTTCTGAACTGTTGATCTATAGACTACAGACACATTCTCCCCTGATCTGTGTAAAATACAGTGACTTTTGACTTGACTGGTATAATTAACATTCCACAGGTATAGTGCACAATAATATACAAGAAGTATGCGGAACTAGCAGACTAGTAACAGCTCTAGCGCTGACTTATGCTGGGGTTCGATGGGGTTCGATCGCTTTATTGACTTCCTACCTGATGCTAAACACTTGAGTGCGGTCGACAAGTCTGCATTCGCTGATATTCTCGGTGAGTCTGCATGGTCACTTACATAACTGCTCAGTACAGGCACGTAGTAGTGTGTATAGTGGCTTTTACCCAGTTCGCGGTCACAGTCTTTGCATGGAGGTTACTCTTCAGGATGCATTGAAAGTGCAATTAGCCTTCTTCCACGGAGAAAAGCAGTAGAACGACTTTGCATTACGTCATACAAAATGACAGTGCACGTGATCTTGTCCTACCCCCTGGTGAAGTAGTAGCAGCTGCATGCTCCTAGGTGTGAAATTGTACAATTTCACACTTAGGAGCATGCAGCTGCTACTACTTCACCACCAATTGATCTATGTCATACTGCGGAGATGGTGGCAATTGATACCATATGGCAGTTGCACACTCTTATTGTTATGAACTCTTGAAGTAGGCTAAAAGTACCATGCAGGTCTCAATACCCAGTGCAATTGACTCGTAAGGTGTCTCTAAGAAGAACATGACATGGTGGCAGCGGTGCTGGGATCGGTCTTACGCCAGAGGAAAAGCCAGAACAGCCAACGAGGGTGCAGTTACGATCGTTGACAGTCAAGCACATGGCAGCAACATTTCAAGTGGTGGCTCCCAAGCCGTTCAACTTCAGCCGTCCTGAAGAGTGGACAAAGTGGAGCCATCGATTTGAGTGGCTTCGAAAGGCATCCGGGCTGGATGAAAAGGACGACAAAGCCCAAGTCAACACGCTCGTATACTCCATGGGGGACGAAGCCGACGATATCTTTGAGCGTGTTCGGTTCACTTGCGCAGACAGGGGGAAGGAGAGCCCGTAGACACATTTATCACGTCACTCTGTTCCCTAGCCGAGCACTGTGGCTATGGCAATCTGCACGATGAAATGATCCGGGACAGAATCATTGTGGGAATATGCAACTCGCAGCTGTCAGAGAAACTGCAGTTGGACTCGGGATTGACTCTGGAGAAAGCTGTCACTCAGGTACGTCAATCAGAAGTCATTAAACAGCAATGACAGCAACAGCGGAGGTGCTAAGCAGGATATTCCTGTCAGTGCAGTTCAATGAGCAAAGAGAAGGTGCAGTTCAAAGAGCAAAGAGAAGTAGACAGCCATACAAGGGCTCGGGCAGACAGAACAGTGGTGCCACTCCCCAGAAACAGCCTGGAAGCAGCTCAGCCTGTACCAGGTGTGGCACTCTGTCAGCATTGCCCTGCAAAGGAGGCTACGTACATGCCGTAAGTGCAACAAGAAGGGTCGGACACTCTTAGGTGGTGTGTAGGTCCACAGTGAAGGTGGGCGGAGTACAAAGCCAAGGTGAGCGGAGTCTCAGGGATGCCTTTATGGGAGCTGCGGAGGAGCCAACCTCAATCCTTGGGTTGTGCCTCTCCAACTGAATGGCAGGCCTGTTGACTTGCATTGACACAGGCGCAGAGGTCACTGTCATCTCCAAGCAGACATATGAGAGAGCAGGACATCCTCCACTGAGAGAGCAGACCATATGAGAGAGCCCTCTATATGAGAGAGCAAGACGCCCTCGTCCAGCTCTAGCTTCTTCAATCGACAGGCATGGTAGTACTTTGGGGTCGAAAATGGTAGCTACAGCACTAGCTAGTGCACTGACCCCCTGGCTACAGCACTAGCTAGTGCACTGACCCCCTGGCTACAGCACTAGCTAGTGCACTGACCCCCTGGCTACAGCACTAGCTAGTGCACTGACCCCCTGGCTACAGCACTAGCTAGTGCACTGACCCCCTGGCTACAGCACTAGCTAGTGCACTGACCCCCTGGCTACAGCACTAGCTAGTGCACTGACCCCCTGGCTAGTGTATCAGCACCATTGCTAACCTCCTATGTACCTTTATCTCAGAGTGGCTCTGACCTGGTATAGTTGAACCTCTGGTGTACTAGGAAGGTAAGGGAGTACTCCAGCCCAGAGAAGAGGAAGAGGTAGATGAAGTAGGCCACACTCATCACACGAAGGTTACGTAGTTCTGAAGAGGAGACACACACAACATACTGTAACATACGTAAACAGAGTGACAGCTTAGCAGCACAAGTAAATCAACTAGTTTCATAGACGCAGAAAATGAGCGGGTACCAGTCGCCTGATGTTATTTCCTGCCTTAGAGGGAAGAGAAGTTTGAACTCGTTGGACACTTGAGAATGAATTGTCAGCTAGCCCTTTGTGAGCCAGCATTGAGTGAATCTTTCGCACTGATATGATGTGAAGGTCTGGACCAATACCATGCTGTTATTTAGATATTGATGGGGGGCCAACACAATCAGTACTCACAGATCTCTTTTTAGTTTGTCCCTAGAGCTAAAATATCTACCTAAGAGTAGGAGCCGCATCCAGGCCCTCCCTAAGGGAAGACAAAGTGTCTCACATATATCCTTCAAGATATAGGCTATAGGCACATGCACCTAATAACTACCATACTTTCACAAGTAACTGGGTTTGAACAGATGGCAATTTGAATTCCTGCTCAGTCAGGAAATTAAGTCACACCATGGATCTCAGGTACCTTGGTTTACTGCATCTACACTAGGGTTAGTCAGCTTTGGCAGTAACCTCTACATTTTATAGTCAGAGCCACATCATAGAGTGTTTTCATGTGATGTACGGTTTACGTCATCAGACTTTCGGTGTGTGTACACGTTGAATGGAGATTTGGTAGATACATGATGCAGACAGCTAATGGACTTACTTCAATATCACTCACCACTTGGTACATGTTATTACATGTATGTGAGAAGCAAGTACACTGCAATTGCAGACTTCAACGTACAACTCCTATCACTATATCGCAAACACTCTATACCATTGACATACATACAAATACCCTCTGTACATACATGTAGTTACCTTTCTGCCCTATTCTTACAACAGCATCATACTTGAACAGAGACACAGGGTTGACAAGATAAAGAGTTCCCTGGATGCCACTCCCCAAAGACGTTGCCTATTGAGTGACAAGATCACAAGAGATTAGCCACATTTCATAGCCTCGTTCTCAGGCCCCGCCCAGCTTTTCATCGCTTGCAGAACCGAAGCGGCGCACGGGCCTGGGAACGAGGCTAACATTTTCATAGTCATTGAAATAACTTTGAGGTAAAGGATCTGAGTTAGTGAATCATAATTATGCTCCTGGTAATAGTCCACAAAATATTGTAATCTGGGCTTGATTTTCAGTTTTGTTGTTCTCGGTCCCAGACCCAAACCAACCCCAAGCGATCCGTGCTGGGGTTGGTTTTTGGGTCGGGGGCCGAGACTATAGATTAATTCGTATGTACGTCCCTTAGGCAATACAGAAATACTCGAGTTGAAATATCTTGTGTATTTCCAAGCTGTTCAGTTCCCACTTCTAGCATTGTTTGGCTTGTGGTCATTCTGTATCCGATGCAACGAGGGAAATTGTCTTCGTGTAACATTGGTGAACTCCTAGGAAAGCACACAAATATTCTGACTATACACTGCAATGACCATCACTGTCCATGCACTGACGCTTTCGTTACAATTTACACAAACTCATATTATTCATGGCGGAATTGATTTGACCAATATAAAAGATATGATGTCATGTGGGCAATGTCAATGATGTCTTGTAGGTGTACATTAATTGGAGCAAGCTGTAAGTATGAGCTGGTGGATGTACGTATCAGAGTCAGCCGAAGTATCCAGAAGGCACGGTACGATATCATTCTGAAAAGACTGTTACAGTGTAGCTAGTGCCCTACCAGAAGTGCGGTTGACTCTCCAACAAAACATAATCTTGATATCAGCTAGATATATTGCCTAGCCTCGTTCCCAGGCCCCGTCTCGGGCCTGGGAACGAGGCTAGATATTGCCAGAATGCACATAACGAATTGGTTTATTCAAGGGTTACATTTTATGCATCCATACCACTCAAGCCAACATGTGTTCCCACTCCTTACCCTTCTCTCCGGAGGTAGTGATTCCCGGAACAGAGCTGCCACAAACAGTATATCAATAACGGCAAGGGAGAGGGCAAATATGGCAGGGTACTGGAAGGTGGTGAAAGAGCCCACCGCACCACTCTGCTTGCCCAAGATGGAGAACATAGCTCCTATCATAGGCCCAAAGATGAACCCAAGGGAGAATGCCACACCAATCAAGGCCTGTGTGTGCATGTGTGTGCATGTGTGTGCATGTGTGCACGTGTTTGTGTGTGTACATACATGTGTGTGTGTGTGCATGTGTGTGAACGTGTACATGTATGTGTGCGTACATGCGTGGGTGCAAGAAAGGGGTCAATGTACGTGTCTCCTTCCTTCATGGCAATGGTGTGTGTGTGCATGTGTGTGAACGTGTACATGTATGTGTGCGGACATGCGTGGGTGCAAGAAAGGGGTCAATGTACGTGTCTCCCTTCCTTCATGGCAATGGTGTTAGCATGGCCCACAACAGTTCACTCTTCAGAGGTCTCACAATATGTATCTGGTCTCCCTCACTAAATATGCACGTGTCTAGGTACGTAGCGCATTGCTCTGGTACACCGACAACCTTGTGCAATAGTATCTCTGGCTAAGAGCATTAGTACTGGGTCTGGGCTGGGCTACTAGGCGCTACAATAAGTAAGTACAAAGGTCACAGAGTATGAAGATCAGAGGTCTCACGCACGTCTCTAGTCTAATCCTGCCCACCAAACACCCACATCCGTTACTCATACATGACCATGGAGAGATCGTCTGGCTACTGGATGATATTGTGAGCCCTAGCTGCAATGGTGCATCAAGCTCTATAGCAGGTCAACTTTACTTCATTACTAGCTTCGTCCAAATCTGAATGTGCAGCTATAAGCGGCCCATCAGCCTAGCCTCGTTCCCAGGGAATGAGGGTACCCATCACCCCCACTTAGTCTGGCTAAGAGGCAATCCAGTGGTAAGTTTAGCTCTGGGTTCCCCATACCATTCTGTGCTTCCTAACTGTCACACACACAAGAAAAGAAACTGCTCCTGCCTGTTATACCATACTGTTAGGGAGCGGCCTTGGACCGAGGCCTAGAGGAATTGAACCCCACCTTCTGCTTACCATTCCCTTGGATCTCTTCTCTGGGGAAGTGACATCCGTCACTATGGTTGTGCTCAGGCTGACATTGCCTTTGAACAGACCACCCACAATCCTGGCTACCACAAACAAAATGAAGCTGTGCGATACTGCCCAGAGGGCGTAGGAGAAGGCCACCCCTATCTGTAGGTTGTGTTCAGAATGTGCATGCATGTGTGTGCGTGTGTGCGTGTGTAAGTGTGATGTGTATGGTTGAATGTGTGTGTGTGTGTGTGTGTTTGTGTGTGTGTGTGTGTGTGTGTGTGTGTGTGTGTGTGTGTGTGTGTGTGTATGTGTGTGTGTGTGTGTGTGCACGTCCCATGCTTCATAGGCGGCTTATGGCTCCCCCTTGTACATGCTGCCAATATTATTGTTTGCAGGTTCTAATTCGCTAAGATTCCAATTATGGAACAGAGGAAATCACCTCACATACTGTTTAGCAAACTCTGCAACTCCACTGCCAAGACACCTCATCCACTTCCTGGCACTACCATACCTGTCTTGTACTACAGACTCACCATGCTGATAATGAGGGTAGGTTTTCGACCATAGATGTCAGACGTTGCCCCAATGAGGGGAGACGCCAGGAACTGTAGCAGGGAAAACAGTGAGCCTAACAGACCTGGAGGCAGAGAGAAACAGTTCACCACGTACCCACACCACACAATGGTTGCAGGACTCCCTGGCAGATCAGCCTAGGGTTGAAGATAGTCTTGTGCCCAGACCACACCCCATGAGACTAGGTTAACGTTGAAGAGACCACCTGCTTATAAATTAAAGTTGACTATACTTAGTAAATCACTACTACTAGTGGTGATGATGGTACATTCAATAAACTATCCCATCCCACGAGCTGTGCATTGTGAGGGTCTAATAACAGCCTCCATCTAGCAGCTATATCACGTATGGATCTGGAGTACACTAGAGTGGAAACATGAAAACGTTTCCGGAAAGAAAATTCCTTCCCATACCTGACTGCTGACTCATGCACCAATGCAAACATGGACTTACCTCCCAGCAGCACCAAGTTGAAACGCTCCGTGTCAGGTGCTCCAATGAAGGACCTGAAACTGTCCACTTTCTCTATCAGAGTGACATACAGCGTTCCCTGTCAGGAGGGTGGAATGGTAGTAAACATTGTCAACACAGCCAATGGAGCTGTCCAATGTGGTCAGAGGTAAGGCTTCATGCAGTCTGACTACAGGAACCTAGGCAACCAAGGGAACCACAGGAACCTAGGCAACCAAGGGAACCACAGGAACCTAGAGTACCAAGGGAACCACAGGAACCTAGGCAACCAAGGGAACCACAGGAACCTAGGCAACCAAGGGAACCACAGGAACCTAGAGTACCAAGGGAACCACAGGAACCTAGGCAACCAAGGGAACCACAGGAACCTAGGCAACCAAGGGAACCACAGGAACCTAGGCAACCAAGGGAACCACAGGAACCTAGGCAACCAAGGGAACCACAGGAACCTAGGCAACCAAGGGAACCACAGGAACCTAGAGTACCATGCAAGGGCACCAAAGGGTAGAATATAGGTGAGCACACTCAAAGGACACTTGAATGTACTTTCCAAATGAAATTTCTCCCAGACAGGCTGGATTGGACAGAAAGCAACTTTAAGTCAATAATTTGATAAACCTGGAGAAGCAGCTGGTGGGACTCCACAGTTGAGTGCTTTAACTGCACTTGGGCACACAGTCACTCGTGCACACACACAACTATTCTCAGGTTTGAGAGACTGCACAATTGTAATCCCATGAAGCACAGACAAGGACATGCAGAATACAAAATACTCAATCTCACAGACTGCTTTGTAAACATCATTGGGAATAGGTGTAGGGTGCAGTTTAGGGATGTGATATATCCACAATCAGCAGAGGGCCACGAACTATTCAGAGCCTCCATAGTAACATATGTGACACAGGCATTTTGGGATCCCAACGGGTTTATCGGACAGACAGACGACAGAGAGAGAGACCAAATTGCTTAAACCTGTTTTGTGACTTTGAATATGCTGGGCTCCAAACTTCATTCATCTGAACTTGGCCTCTAAGTTCGGACACCCCTACGTGTCTGCTACACAAAATGCAGGGCAATTGGCTGCTAAGCCTCCCTGGGTACTGCATGGGCCATCCAGCCTAGCATAGGTCATTCTTCTGCTCCCAAGCTTTGATTGCCGGCAAACAGGCCTGAAAAATGTCATTTCCAGACCTTCATTAAACAGGCAACTCGCTTGATGGTGCCAAACTACTGCATACAGGCTGTCTCAGTTTACCATCTAAACCGCTCTAGGGTGGTTTAGCTCACATGTTTTTCAGTTTGAATAAAGCACGGTTTGGTCGAAGTCAGGCAATCAATGTCTGATGATCGGTAATTCACTCTACTTGCAATACATGTGCTGCATGTGGTAGCCTCATTCCCAGGCGCTTGGTAATTGGAGAGAAGAGCGCCTGGTATCCACTGTTTGCACATGCGTAGCTCCCCAGGTTTTTGTGGGGAACTTGGAAACTACTGTTATACTAGTCCGTGTTACACGACCGTACATTACTGAAACACGGGAGTCGTTTTACATCTACAAGACGCTGTTCTGTTCAACCAAGCCGTGCCGTACGCCCTCGGTCATGTCGGAAAGCCAGGAATGGTGCTGAGGACGAACAACTGACAGCAATACAGCACATACACAACGGCAAGAATGTGTTTGTATGGTTACATACGGCCAGGTCGAATTTATATATGGGGTCTTACTGTTTGTATCGTGCTTCGTGTCCACTTCGGAAAGGCAGAAGCGGCGTATTGCCATCCACAAACTTTGAAACCATGGCCTCGCATGATGCTGGAGTCGTATATTTTACCGAATATATGTCTGTGTTATTTCAGCTTGCGTATCTCGATGAATTATACGGAGAATGTAAAGGAACTGCTCACGCATGCGTGAACAGTGGATACCAGGCGCTCTTCTCCCCAATTACCAAGCGCCTGGGAACGAGGCTATGCATGTGGTAGATGTCATGAGCAATGAGTTTCTTAGGGAGCAGTTATAAATAGGCCAATGTGCATATGCAGCAATAGTCTCAATTGGACCAGACTCTTTGCACGGGGAGGAGGATCCATAGAATGGATGTGTGCGTATCATTATCACATGCGCTTTGAATTCAGCAGCTACCAATGTATTGTGTTTCAAATACATTGATACAATCATACCTGGTCGTGGTGGTCGTAGTACTCTAGCAGTGAGGGCATAAGGGGCAGGATCACAGTGAACCCCAGCAAATCCAGCAACAGCGAGAGAAACACAACCGATAGCGTCCAGTGGTCGCTACCAGCCCTCCTAACTGGCGCATTGTGCGTATTCTGTAGCTCCGGTCTCTTCGAATTCTCGTTTCTCAAGTCGACGGACTTCATCTTTCAGACTGCCCTGCATGCTAGGCTCTCTAACACTGTTGAAGGAGGAGTTTACAACCACGCAACCACGAAACCGGAAAAAGGAGGGGCTGTATCGTCTCGATCTCCGGGGCTCGCATTCTCGAGTCATGCAACGAGGGCCTGGGAACGGGGCAAGGAGCTCGAGGATGACTTTGAAGAATATTGTTCACATTAGTACATTACATACGTATGTGCTAAATACCTGTGCATGCTCCAAAGACATATATATTAAGTGATGGTTGCAGGTCATGAGATATAGCTATAGTTGTCTGAGTTATAGCTATAGTTGTCCGTACGTTAACTGGTCATGAAGTTCTGCTACAACAGTCTTGTCATACTTGCTAGCCTGTGGAATAAAGAATTCAATAACTCATCACAGTAATCATCTCAGCAGACACTGATTCATTAATCTGTACCAAAAGAGCAAATACGTAGCCAATCAAAAATGACAACTCCCTTTTTTACTGCTACCTTTAATTTTGATGCAGAAGAGCAAATGTATAGAAGTGAACCATTGGAGCTTACATGTAGGACATTCCACTGCCCACTGTCCATCGTTACTACTGGACATGAGGTGCGTCAATTTTGTGATTTTTATATTAGTGGGTATAGGTCTCAAAATTATGCCCTGTGAAAAAGATGAGTCACATGACATACATGTCCGCACTTTGCACTTATTGATTATTCTTTTATTTGTTTATTTGACGAGTCTATTCAGCATGGCTCTGGAAAGTGAATAGTGCATGAAGAATAAAACTGCTGGATCTGATCTGCAAGGCACAGTAGCACAGGCAGTTTCATCAGTCTCGATCACTGATACAATTGCGGCAACACGTGTGAAAGCAATGGACAGCAGCCGATCACACCAAAGAGACTCGCACGTCAATTTCACTAGTCAGCAGAAGGCCATGCATGGTAGAGCAGCAGAGTGGAGTGAGAATGGGATAGCTACAACAAGCCCCTTTACCTACGAGTGGGTGTGGTTATCTAGTATTTCTGTGAAATTTTGTAGAAGGCCGAAAATTTTGTCCTTTAATTTTAATTTGGCTGTGTGGTATGTTGGGACAGGAAATGGCGAGGACTATAGCCTTGATGAATGGGACACAGTGGGATGTCTCAAGACATCCCTTCCTGTCTAATTGACACTCATGGACAGTGGGGATTGTAAGCAGTGCAAGGGACACAGTGGGATTCCCCAATGCACCATTAGACAGAGAGGTACAGCTTGGGACATCCCACTGTGTCCCTTGCACCACTGCTCACAATCCATGTTGTCCATCCCATCCTAATGCCATCCTTGGACATGGTCATGTGACATGCACCACAGGCGAATTTATGTGAAGGTTTCTGTACTGAAGAATTTTCTCGGCTTCAAACGAAATTGATATCGTTTGAAAGGTTTGGTGGAGTAGTTTCCAAATATGCCATCAACTCCAGGGTCACTTAGGCTGTAGGGCCTCTTGAAGGAGTGGCCGTGTGGGATGGTGGAGAAGCCAGTGCTCAAGGCACTCCTGGTACTCCAACAGGAAGTCTGCCCAACCCGAAACGTCTTTGAGACACTTTTCAAACTCCCCAACTGTAGCTTCACTTCTCGCAGCAAACATGGAAAGCTCGATACTGTGTAGAGAAGACTCATTCCCTTCTGTAGTTAATGAGAAGGTACAGCCGAGGAAATGAGGTGATTGTTGTCCTTGGCTCAGCCATCTGTGTTGAAACGTAACAAGCAGCCAAGCTCAAGAGCTCAACTATCAAGGATATCAAGTTGGCCATGTTGACATGGGAACGAGGCTTTTGAGGTTAGGAATGTCATTCATGCACAGCACATAGTCACATGTGCAAAAAATGTGTCCAACCTCCTCTGCCACTGTGTCCCTTGCACTGCTCACAATCCATCCCATCCTAATGTGCTAGAAGGGACAGCTTGGGACATCCCACTGTGTCCCTTGCACTGGTCACAATTCATCCCACCCTAATGTGCTGGAAGGGACAGCTTGGGACATCCCACTGTATCCCTTGCACTGCTCACAATCCATCCCACCCTAATGTGCTAGAAGGGACAGCTTGGGACGTGTGTCCCTTGCACTGGTCACAATCCATCTCATCCTAATGTGCTAGAAGGGACAGCTTGGGACATCCCACTGTGTCCCTTGCACTGGTCACAATCCATCCCACCCTAATGTGCTAGAAGGGACAGCTTGGGACATCCCACTGTGTCCCGTGCACTGCTCACAATCCATGTTGTCCATCCCATCCTAATGTACTGACTCAAGGGGGGATGAAATTGTAGTGTGGTGAAGTACATGCTTGTAAGGGGGGAGGCATGAGTTGCCTTGCATACATAATAGGTTTCAAAGGGGGGCAGAAAAGACTCAAGGGGGCCAAATGCTCCCCCCCCCCCCCCCCCCCCCCCCCTGCCATAGTGTCCCACACAACAATCCAATGTCCATCTTGACCCAATCAGGAAGGCACACCTTGGAAAGGGTGGACAGTGAGGGTTAAGGCATGCTCTGTGGAACACAGTCGGATGTCCCAAGATACCCCTTCCTGTCCCTCTATGGCAAGCCTAAATCTTCCATCCCATCCTAACATACCACTCGATACCCCACACTATCCATTCTTGTCCATAAAAAATCCCATGTGTGTCCATGTGTGCTACATCACCTTAGTGAGGTACTCGTGTGCCTTGATGTCATTTCTGCTCACAACCTGTCCCAGCTGGAGGCTACGGGCTAGCACGAAGCACCCCATGGCTACACCACGGCAGTCCAGCGGGGACAGACCTCCTCCATCCTGCACTGAGGGTTCTTCCAGCTCACTGACCCTGCATGGAGCAGAGGGAGAGACTCAGACACTAGAGTGTCTTAGAGTGTGGTACATTCAAGTAGAGAGCCTCATTCCCTCGCCCTCCCCAGCTTTTTGCTTCATAGTGTACAGTATGTGACAAAGAGCTAGGGAGGAGTGAGAACGAGGCTATCTCTTGGGTACTGAGCATTGTGTTCGGCCTCAGGTTACTAAGCATCATATTATTCTCCTTGGAAATCGAAACGATTACAGCATCCTGTTGGATGAACCCTTGGAGATATGGATGACCAGTGGGACTGTTCCGACTGCATGAAGTTATCTAGTCAACATGTGGATGTCAGAGTACCTATAGATCACTCACTTAAATGCAGTTTCAGCTGCCTTTGAGAACAGCTTTGTTGTGTAATAGTGGTGTGCTAGGAGCCCCATGCCATACACGCACCCTCCCTCGGCAGATTTCTTCAGCCACCATAGCCCTCTTTCGGTATCTCTGGCACATCCCAGCCCATTTACATACAACATCCCCACAGCAGCTGGAAGAGGTGTGTGCGTGTGTGTTTGTGTGTGTGTGTGTGTGTGTGTGTGTGTGTGTGTGTGAGTGTGTGTGTGTGTGTGAGTGTGTGTGTGTGTGTGTGTGTGTGTGTGTGTGTGTGTGTGTGTGTGTGTATGTTGGCCACAAGTCACTAAAAATCACTATAGAACATGTTGGGAAGAGAGTAACGGCTTACCCATGGATTCCAG